>JAASFL010000196.1:0-29326 GCA_023333735.1 Globisporangium takayamanum
CAACGCCAGCGACGAGTGCAAGTGCTGGGAGGCAGAATGCATGTATAAGTACATACCTGACTGACGAGCGAGGCAGCCCTCGCCCGGACGGATATTGTAGGTCGCTAAGCGTACCTTGATATACCTCACTTTCACACACGCATCTCTTGAGTCAGCACGAAAGCGCTGCTGAGTCAACGTCCAAGGCAACGAAGATTCCGACCGATACTGTTCATACTCGCTCGCTTGAGCAACATGGACTCGGCAGTGAATGGACTCGTACATGTGCATGGCGTCGTCGAGCAGTTCAAGAGCATGCGTTCATGCGTGCAGTCGACTTGCTTGAGAGAGATGCTAGCTCGGAGCTCTCCTGGCTCAAGGTCTAAATGGCTAAAAAACAAGTCCAGTTGTATTGCATTGCAGTATTGAAGCATCGACTTTTAGTTCACGTAATGGACGTATAGAAGCTGCGCACACACTTCGGCTTCAATCACACGAACATCACGAACATCAAGTTGCGAATGCGAATGCTGCGACTGGTGCTCAGTCGCTGCGCACTGCGCGCGACGCGTTCGCGTGTGCAGACACTGCCAGATATCACTACTACTCCATGCGTTCCACTTGCGCTTCTGCACAGACCAGCTCCTGCGATTCATGGTTTGCTCGCGTCGATGTGCAATAACGTGCGATGGCTGAGCACGATGCCTGTCAAGAAGCAACCAGTCGTGCTGCGCGAAGAAGACTTGGAGGAGTCGTTTGTGAAAGGATCAGGTGCGAGCTGTGTGTACAAGTGCTCGCAGATCATCTTGCAGACAGTCGACTGACGCTCGTGGCTCTTGCTATGGACGCACACACACAGGCAAAGGCGGCCAGAAGATCAACAAAGTGCGCAACTGCGTGCTGCTCAAGCACAAGCCGACGGGTCTGCTCGTGCGGTGCCAGAAGACGCGGTCGCTCGACGACAATCGCCGCGTCGCGCGCAAGCTCTTGCTCCAGAAGCTCGACGACGTGATCAACGGCGCACTCAGCGCGCGGAGTCTCAAGATCGACAAGCTGCGGCGGCGCAAGGCGAACAAGCGCGCCAAGACCAAGCAAAAGTACTGCGCTGCGGCGAAAGAGGCAGGTGACAATGAGGCAAGCGATGACGAAGACGACGATGACGATGATGAGGAAGACGAAGACGATGAGGAAGACGATGAAGAGGACGATGAGCGTCCTACGAAGCAACGAACGCCACGCGACTGAGACACAAGTGCGCGTCTTGGATCTAGGACAACGTACTCATACGTCTCTGTGTAGGACTCTAGTCTCTTGAGTCATGTGTCTCACTTCTTCCTCCTACTGCTGTGCAGCAAGTCAGAACGCCAATGGATCGTGGCCACTCGACGCACTGCTACTGCCACATCCTGGCGCCGCTTTGTGTGACGCAGACGCTCCAACGAGACTCGATGTCTTGCCACTCGTGTCGCTGCTGCTACTACTACGAGAGCCTTCTGGCGGCAAGTGGAACTTTTCGATCTTGAGCTTTCGCCGCTCGCGCTTGACGCCAAACTTGCGCGCATCAGCGGCGTGGCACGCAAGTGCATGGACGCGCGCGAGCTTGTGGATGTCGAGGAGGCCGTGGAAGTCCTGGAGCTCGGCCGGCAGCAGGTCCTGCTCGCCCATGAACGCCTTGAGCTCCAAGACGTAGTCGCTCGTGTGCCGCAGGTCGTTCACAAACGCAGCAGGGAACGCCGTGAGCGCGCCGCTGAGGACACACACGACTGGCCGAGCGCTCACGAGTGCGCGCAGCTTGCGCACAAAGCCGTAGAGCGCAGCCATGTGGCTCGCGTCTGCTGCGCCAAAGAGCGGCGACCCGAGCTCGCGCACTGAGATGCGCAGCACTTGGTGTGCTTCCCGCGCTGCAATCTCCGTCGCAATGCGCTCGAGCAGAGCGTCGTACACTGCGCGTGGCGAGTCGAGCGCTAGGATCACGGCGTCAAGTGTGTCGACGAGCACTGGCGGATTTGCATCGAGGAGCTCGCGGTGCATCGGACGCGAGAGGTCAAAGCTGTGGCAGAAGCGCTGCGGCTGCTGCGAGTTGTCTGAAGACGATGCGAGGTACTTGCCGTACTGCCACGCGATCGTGAGCTTTGCGTCTGGCTGTTCGCTGGTTTGGTTGGACTGCTGCTGTTGGCTACTACTGCTGCTGCGAGTATTGGCGACGTCCATGGCCGCGAGCTGCTGCTTGAGCTCTTTCTGCGCGAGACTGAGCTCGAGCGGGAGCTGGTGCTGCGCAAAGCCATTGGCGTCTTGCGCAACGATCATCGCGCACTGCGCTGCGACGACGCCTTCGCCACAAAAGTATCGGTGCAGATCATCTACGAGCGCGGTCGACGCAGCACCAGCGTCGCTGCGAGGCGTCTCGAGCAGCACGAGTGTGCCAAGGAGCAGCCCGCCGCCGAGGATCGCATCGAGCTGTGCGAGTCCAGACGAGAGGAGCGTCTGTCCATTCAAGAACGGCTTTGTGCCGCTCAGTTGGCGTCGCACTGGCAGTGAAAGTGATGCAATTGTGCTGTGAGTAGTAGCGCCACTCGCAGACGCAGCTGTCGTTGACACGGGCGTCTTGCGACGGAAGCTCGACATGCTGCTGTTGTTGTTGTCGTGCGATGATGCTCGTCAAGTGCGTCCATTCGACCAGCTGCGTACTTTTTCCAAGCGATCTGCGTATGTTTTCAAGAAATCACTGTACGGCTTTCAAATCACAGCGTGCGAGTTTTGCTCTTTGTGACGACGAACGCAGACACGCACGTGATACAAGAAGAAGCGCGGGACAACAGCACTAGTAATCTCCTTGAGCTGCACTCACAACTCGCTCTTGATGATGCGGCGGTTTGCATCGAGGCGCGCGCGTAAAGCGTAGTGATGCCAGGAGAAGTTTCTGCTGGTAAGTGCTGCTGGCGAGTGCAGTTTTAAGCAGAATAATGAGTGTACATTGCCTCAAAACACATTAGCATGACTGTATAATAAAATCAAGTGTAACAATGCAATAATTAAAATGAGCGCCTAAAACTGTAATATAAATATTGCATGTAACTCCGTAGTGTGGATCCAGCGAGTGGTCTAGACACCCCGTCCGCGCTCGGCTCACTTTCGAGCGCTTGTGAGCGAAATTCGGACGGAGGTCGCGCGGACCCCACAGGAGCCTGTCGTGCTTTGCTTGCTCGTCACAAGAGCTCTCACAAGCGAATTCGCACCGCCCCCCACGTCTCTCGACTGACTGACTGACGACTGCTGCGACCATGAGCGCCAAGGAAGAGCCCGCGCGCGTGCAGACGCGCCTCACGACGGCCAGCGGTCCGACGATCGCGACCGACCAGCCGGCCAAAATCGGCGGCGACTTCACGCTCGAGCCGAACCCGGCGTTCATTGCGCGTCGCGCGGCCGTGTATGACCGCGTCATGGCCGTGCAGCAGGCGCAGATCGATGCGCTCGCTGCGAAGGAGACTGCGATCAAGATCACACTCCCAGACGGCGCTGTGAAGGAGGGCGTGGCGTGGAAGACCACGCCTCTCGACGTTGCGCTTATGATCTCGCAGGGCCTCGCAGACGCAGTCGTTGTTGCCAAGGTACGACCTGCTTGTGCGTGCTGCTCTAGGCTACGAGACAGGCAGAGATGGCTGATGCAACTGGTCTCTCTCTATGCGTGTAGGTGACGTACCGCGGTACGCCAGAGGACCCGTTCAGCGTCTCGGCCGCGGATGTCGATGGCAACGAGTCGCATGGCGCAGACGACGGTGGCTGCTGCGCGGCGTCGTCGAACGCGGAGCTCTGGGACGTCTTCCGCCCGCTCATTGGCGACTGCAAGCTCGAGCTGCTCAAGTTTGACGACCGCGAGGGCAAGATGGTGTTTTGGCACTCGAGCGCGCACATCTTGGGCGAGAGTCTCGAGACGCTCAAGGGCGCGCACCTCACGATCGGTCCGCCAGTCGAAGGTGGCTTCTACTACGACTCGTACATGGGCAAAGAGTGCGTTGTTGGCTGTCTCTGTTGATACGAGTACTGTCGGTACTCTTTGAGTTGATCGTTGCAACTCACATATTTTATGATGACTGCGATATTTTATACAGAACGGTGCCGGAGAGCGACTTGAGCGTGATCGAGAAGGCATGTCTGAAGGTCGTGAAGGACAAGCAGAAGTTCGAGCGCATCGTGCTCACGAAGGAGGAAGCGCTCGAGATGTTTGCGGACAACGTGTTCAAGACGCAGATCATTTCGACGAAGATCCCCGACGGCGGCAAGACCACGGCGTACCGCTGCGGTCCGCTCATTGATCTCTGCCGCGGTCCGCACGTGCCGCACACGGGCAAGATCAAAGCGCTCGCAGTCACGCGCACGTCGAGCACGTACTGGCTCGGTAAGACCACGAACGACAGTCTCCAGCGCGTCTACGGCATCTCGTTCCCCGACAAGAACCAGATGAAGGAGTGGAAGCACTTCCAGGCCGAAGCGGCGAAGCGCGACCACCGCAAGCTCGGCTTGAGCGAAGAGCTCTTTTTCTTCCACCAGCTCAGCCCTGGCAGTGGCTTTTGGCTCCCGCACGGCGCGGCGATCTACTTCAAGCTGCTCAAGTTCATTCGCGAGCAGTACCGCGCGCGCGGGTACACGGAGGTCATCACGCCGAACGTGTTCAACATGGAGCTCTGGAACATCTCGGGCCACGCACAGCACTACAAGGAGAACATGTTTGTGTTTGACGTCGAGGGCCAGGAGTTTGCGCTCAAGCCGATGAACTGCCCGTCGCACTGCGTGATGTTTGACCACCGCTTGCGCTCGTACCGCGAGCTCCCGATCCGGTACGCCGACTGCGGTGTGCTGCACCGGAATGAGCTCAGTGGTGCTCTCACGGGCCTCACGCGCGTGCGCCGGTTCCAGCAAGACGACGCGCACATCTTTTGCCGCGAGGACCAGATCAAGAAGGAGGTGATCGACTTTCTGTCGTTCATGAAGTACGTCTACGACATCTTTGGGATCCAGTTCAACCTCGAGCTCTCGACGCGTCCGGCGAAGGCCATGGGCGAGATTGAGCAGTGGAACCGCGCCGAGGCGCAGCTTGCCGAGGCGCTCGACGAGTTCATTGGCAAGGGCAACTGGCGCGAGAACCCAGGCGACGGCGCGTTCTACGGTCCAAAGATCGACATCATGATCACGGACGCGCTCAAGCGGCAGCACCAGTGCGCGACGGTGCAGCTCGACTTCCAGCTCCCGATCCGGTTCAACCTCAAGTACCGCTCGGACGACGGCGACGAGGGCTACAAGCGCCCTGTGATCATCCACCGCGCGATTTACGGCTCGCTCGAGCGCTTCATCGCTGTGCTCGTCGAGCACTACGCCGGTAAGTTCCCGTTCTGGCTGTCACCGCGCCAGATCTTGATCGTCACGGTCGGCGCGGCGTTCGTGGACTATGGCTACGAAGTGAAGGACCAGCTCTTCCGCGCGGGCTTTGACGTCGACATTGAGGACTCGGGCAAGACGCTGAACAAGAAGATCCGCGAAGGTCAGATGGCGCACTACAACTTTATCTTGGTCGTCGGTGCGACCGAGAAGGAGACCGGGTCGGTGAACATCCGCACGCGCGACAACAAGGTGCATGGCACGAAGACGATCGCCGAGGCGATTGCGATGTTCAAGCACCTCGAGGAGACCAAGTCGTCGGAGGAGTAAGGACGCACTGGAGAAGACTCGACAGTCAGTCCCTGACGACAGATGCCGGATGATGGCAGCAGTAGTACGTCCGTCAGTCAGTGCCACAGGAGTGCGTGACTCGTGCCATTTAGCGCGTGCATGTTGCAATGAACGAACGAGTGAACGAACGCGTGAGACGGACATGACATGACAGTGGCCATCGATTGTATGGCGCAGACGCGCGCTGTCCCAATGGTGGAGTCGTCTCTCTCTCTCTCATCTCGAACGACCGCAGCACTGGGCGAGCTCGATCTCTCTCTAGCTCTCTCTCTCGTGATCGATCGGCGGCATGGCAACGTCTGCTCTCTCTCTTTCTCTCTCTCTTGTCACTCAGTCGCTAGAGCGACGTGAACGCAAGCTGCGCCTGGAGCTGGCGCAGCTGCACCTTGAGCAGTTGGTTCTCCTCGCGCTGCACTGCGAGTGCGCGGTGCGTGTCGTCGAGGTCCTTGGACGTCTCCTCTTGGATCGACTTGATCTTCGCCATGGACTCGTGGAGCTTCTCGTTCTTCGCTTCGAGCTCGAGCACGCGCGTGCGCAGGTCGTCTTTGCTCATGTCGTCCGTGATGATGCGCGTGAAGATGCTGAAGATGTCCGAGTCGTCTGGGGTCGTTCAACAAGATACAGAGACAGAGAGAGAGGCACGTGAGACGTTCGTCAGGCATCGTACCAGACAGAGAGCAGAGTCCTCCCCTCATCGACACACAATCAGTAGTCCTGCTGGCTACCACGACCACTCAGAGACGCACCGTTGGCGTAGTCGTTGTCGACAATGTTGACAAGGAAGTACGAGTCGTAGATGTCCTGGATCACTTGGAGCGACTTGGGCGCGTCCTTCTCGTACGCGGACGCCCACTGGACCTTCCAGAGCTCGAACGCTTCGTCTTTCCACGCAGCAAAGCTGTCGGCGTCGACGACTGTTGGCTGAATGATCTCTTGACCAGGGAAGACACCCCACGTCACGGCCGTGACGCTGTGCAATGGCGTGTTGCGGAACTCGTCGCCCTTGAGGTTCAGCGCGTGGAATGACAGGTGCGGGTACTCGCGCACGACCGCGAGGAGCTTGTGCAGCAGTCGCGGCGACGCAAAGAACTCGACGTACGCTTTCTGGAACACAAAGCCGTCGTCGCCGCCCCAGCCAAATGACGGGTCGGACGACGGCGCGCCGTTCACGCGCGGCTGGCTGTTGATCGTGAGGAAGCCATGTGCGTTGATCCACTTGAGGTTCTCGCGGATCATCGAGCTCTCGAGCGACAGCGCTTGCTCGCACCACGGCAGCTGCTTCACGCTCCCTTCGACAAACTGCACAAAGACGCGCCAGACGTCCGTCTCCGTCTCTGGCGTGCCCCAGAGGTCCTTTCGGTTCGCCTTTGGACGCTTGAACGCCAAGTAGTACTCCGAGAGCTCGCCGTACGCAGGACTCGCGCGGTCGCCCCAGCGGCCGTTCGGGAAGTCGTCCCACTCGGACGTCCGCGCAATGTAGCTCGACTGGCGGTTCGACCAGAAGATCGGGCGGATTTGCTCGCCGCCGCTGTTACCACTGCCGTTGCTGTTGCTGCCACTGCCAGTGCGACGCAGTGTCGACTGCCACGGCAAGTCGCGCTGACTGCGCGATGGGATCAAGTCGAGACCGTCAAGGACTTGCGTGACGGTCGACGCCAAGTTCATGGTGTAAAAGTGGAGCGACCGGATGCCAGCGTCCATGAGGCGCTTGCACGTCTGGATCGCGAGTTCGGTGCCGTAGCGCCGCACGGCCGCGTCGTCGTTCTTGATACGCTCGAGGTCGCGCTGGACGTGCGGCGGGACCTTGGTCTTGCACCAGTTCGTGAACTTGCAGAACGAGTTGTAGTTCTGGATCGGGAGGTAGCCAGGAAGGATGGGGATCGAGATGCCGAGTGCGCGGCAGTCTTTCACCCACTGCAGCATCACGTCGACGTCAAAGAAGAACTGCGTGATGATGAAGTCCGCGCCGGCGTCTTGCTTCATCTTGAGGCGCTCGAGGTCGAGCAGTCGCGACTCGTTCGACGGCGGCAAGTCTGGGTGGTTCCACGACTCGGTGTGCACTTCGGCGTACCCCGCACACGCGATGCAGAAGTAGTCGCCGTGCTCTTCGCGAATGAGTCGGATGAGGTCGACGGCGTTGTTGAGTCCGTTCGGGATCGGCTTCCAGCGCTCGGCGCCGATCGGCGGGTCGCCGCGCAGTGCGAGGATGTTGCGAATGCCAGCAGCGCGCGCGTTGTTGAGGATCTCTTTGAGTTGCTCGCGCGGCAAGTGGCACGTCAAGTGCAGGAGCACGTCGAGCTGGAACTCTTTCTGGATGTGCGCGCCGATGCGGAGCCAGAGCTTCTCGTCTTTGAACGCCGAGCGCCACGTGAGCGTCACGAACGTCGGCTGGAGCGACAATCCCATCTCTTCCACGCGGTTGAGCAAGTTGAACACGCCATCGTGCGTCTTCGCCGGGAAGAACTCGAACGAGACCGTCGGTCGCGCATCTGGCGCCGTGTACGTCGTGAGGATCGAGTCGATGATCTTGCCCATTGTGACAGCAAGGCGCGATGGAGGTGCAGGGAGTGAGAGTCACACAGACGAAGGAGAGCGAGCAGACGCTTACGGCGAGAGCAACACACACGCGAACAAGCGCGTGCTGCTGCTGACTGGCGCTGGTCGCGGTGCTTGACCGTGAGGGGAAGACTGCGAGTGATTGAGCAAGCGCTGACCACCAGCGCAAACAGCGCAATATGATAGTGCAAAAAACGAGGTAGAGTGTCAAACACGGCAAATACCTAATCGTACTTAGTCGCATGCGTAGCGTTCGACTTCGGCAGCAGCGCTTTCGCACTATGCTCGAGCAGCAAGCGCGCACACGATCGTGCATGGTGTTCTTGTCTGTCTGCGTCGTTCTTTCGTCGCGGTCGTCTCAATGTCTTCAGAAAAAGGTCGCCTCTCGCTCACGTCGCTCAGAAGAAGACGTTTCCAAACTGGTCCTGGAGCAAGTCTTCGAGCGCATCTGCGTTCACTGTTGTTCAGCATACTCTCCACACACACGACATACGCAGCAGAGCAAGACGCACAACGCACCCGAGAGGTCACTGACAGACGGCACTTTCGTGTCAAAGAACGCGTAGAACTCGCGCTGCGTCATGTGCGACTTCTTCGCGAGGAGCCAGCCGTCGTGCAGCGTCTTGACGCACACGTCGCGCGTCTCGCCGTCGCCGCACTTCTGGAGCTCCGCGTGGAGCTCATTCAGCAGATCGAGCGTCGGCTGCGGGAGGTAGTGCGCGAGCAAGCGCAGCGGCAGCGGGTACGCGTCAGTCTCTTTGCTCTTGACGAGGCGCGGGATCTGCAGCGCTTTGAACGTTGCGTCTGCGCGGTTCACGTACACGAACGGGTACGCAGATGCACTGCCACTGCTGCTGCTGCGAGCGATAGACGACGACGTGGATGAGGATGATGATAAGGAAGATGACTGCGGTGCGCTCTGGTGGAGCAAGAGCTCCGCGAGTTCGTGGAACTTGAGTCGGTCCATTGCGTCTTCGATCCGCGCGAGTGTATCGAGGACTCGCGTCGCCGCTGCGTCGTCATCGCCAGTCTCTTTGCCATCAGCGGCGCTGTCCTCGTCTTCGGCGTTCACGAGCAAGAGCATCGAGAGGTCCGACTCGTGCCAGAGCACTGCGTAGCGCTGTTGCGTTCGCACATGCTCTGGTCGCTCGCTGCACTTGTCAACTGTGTCATCATCACCACGCTCGAGGCGCTCGCTGTTGCCAACGTCATAGATCCGAGGCTTCCAGATGAACTCGACGGCTTCGCGCTCCGAGAACTTGCCGCGACCGCGCGACCGGATCGGGAGCTCAAACGTCTTGGCAAAGTAGCCGTTCTGCATGAGCAAGCCCGTGTTGCGGTACGCAACGGACTTGAGACGCGCCTTGAGTGCACTTGTCGACAGCGCCTTGCCAGAACTAGTGCTGCTGCTCGCATGTGGCGGTCCATTCGCGTCCGAGACAACAGCGGTGAGCGGCAGTGGCGTCTGGCGATGGAGCGACCGTACAGCTTTGCGCGGATGGCGCCGCGCGTGCGTCACGACCGCACACTCGGTGTACGCGGTCTTGCTGCTCCAGATCGGTCGGAACGTCTCGCGGTACTTCTCGGTCATCCAGACACCAGGTGTCAGTGGCGTGTGACTGCTGCTGCTGGTAGTCGTAGTCGATCCAGTACTCGGGAACTCCATGCCGTGCTCTTCACGCAAGCGCAAGAAGCGGTAGAGCAGCTGCAGCGTCGGCGTCTCGATGCTGCTCGAGACTACGCTGCCTTTGAAGAAGAGCGCAGCCGCAGCAACGACGCCGTTCGTACCGCCAAGCTCGAGACTGAACGCGTTCAGGAACGACTGGAGCGACAGGAACGCTGGCGGCGCGAGTGGGAACTGCCCCATGCCCACGAGTTCGTGGAGACTGGTTGCATGGAGCGCGTCGAGCGCGTGCAAGAGCGTCGGGACGAAGCTCGCGAGACGCATCTCGAGCTGCGTCGCAGACGACAGTCGGAGCAGCGCGTCGAGTTCAGTCTGCGCCTGCGCACGGTCGCTCGCAATGCGACTCGCAGGACTGTCAGGACTCGCAGCGTCAGCTAAGACGCGGTCGCCCTCGTGCTCGCACGCGTCGAGCAAGAGCTCGAGCTTCCGGATGCGCTTGCGCGCGGCTTGGATCGCCAAGAGCAGCTCCATGCCGTCGGCAAAGCCACTTGATGTGGCGTCTGGGAGCCACCGGAGATTGCTACAGAGCGAGCGAGAGACGCCATGGCGTAGCGTCGTTGTATGTGAGGCGAATGGCAAGTGGCGTGTGTATGCTCAATGCCTCTGAGACGTACGTACGTGTCAATGCGGCCGTGGAAGAGGCAGAACATGCCGTAGAGATCCCGAAGGATGGCGCGGTACACGAATCGGTGCTCGCGCTGTCCATACAAAGCAACAGCTAGTCCGTCAGTCTATAAGACGAGTGTGATAGCAACGCTACACAGGAGCAGGACGCACGAGCTCTGCCTCTTGCGCAATGCCCTAGATCGTCCATAGACACAGTCACAGATGGATCAACATAGTCGTCATGAGCTGGTGATGTGGATATGAATGCGAGAGCAAGCGATAGACGGGCAGGGCGAGACGTACAAGTGCGATGTAGATCTGCGGCTCGACCTCCTGGATGAAGAACCGCCGTCTCGACAGCGTCACGCTCACCCACTCGAGTCGCTTGCGTTGCGCTTGCGTCGCGTCATTTGCTGCTGCTATTGGGTCGTTCTTATCAGTCGCATCAGCATCACTGTTCTCGACATGCTCGGTGCGCTTGAGCATGCGCACGAACGCGAGCAAACCTTGCACAAAGTGCATGGTCTGCAGCCGCGCACGGTCGCCACTGCTGTTGCTATTGCTGCTGGCGCCATCAACGCCTGTGCTGTACGCGTAGAGCACGCGCGCGAGGAGCTCAGTCTCGCTCGCCTGCTCGTCGTCGCACCCGAGCGCTTCGTGCCACACTAGCAGCTCCATCATCTCGGTCGGATTCTCAGATGGCGGATCGATCTGAGCGAGCAGAGTATACATTACGCAAGTCAAATGCGAACAACAGGAATTGGCTCGCATATCCACAAAACAAGAATTGGATGACTAGCGTCTTGAGGTCATGGCGGCGACTGCGACGACGTGGTCATGACGCTCTGCTTGCAGCGCTGCGCAACGATACTCGCGCTACATCATCAGTATTAGATGGCAGCGCAGCGCAGCCATGGCTCAGTGCGCTGTACGGAGCAATCATTGCAGCGAAACGGAGCCGCGAGCTCGCTCAAGCAGCGCACATCGCTGGTTCACAGTCGCTGCCAGTGATCAGCGTCGGGAACTTCACATTCGGTGCGACTGGCAAGACGCCATGCGTGATGCTGCTCACAGAGCTCGCGTTAGAGCACAGTCGAGCGTGCGGGCGCTCGCAAGTGCCGATGTTGCTCACGCGGGTACGTGAATGAAAGAGTGAACAATGGCTTGTGGACTGTTGATGCTGTTGCTCACACTGGCGCTGGTACTTCTACTGCTTTAGGGCTATGGCGACGACGAGTGGCGGCTGTTTCAGTCCAAGTTCCCCACGTGTGCGCTTGCGATCGGGTCAGATCGTCTCAGTGTCGGTCGCGCCAAAGTCCACGACGTCGGAGTCGACGCGCTCAGCTGCGTCGTGCTCGACGACGGACTGCAGCAGTGGCGCATCCGCAAAGACCTCGAGGTCGTCATGGTCGACGCGCTTCATCCGTTCGGGAACGGCCAGTTGCTTCCGTGCGGAAGTCTCCGTGAGATGCCACGCGACGCACTCGCACGCGCAGACATTGTGATCGTCCACCACGCCGACCTGTTGGCGTCGCAAGAGGCGCTCGAGACGCTCAAGAGCGCGCTGCTGGCGACTGCTGCATCCGCATTGAGTCCAAGCCGCGATGTCCCGATCCTCGCAACGTCTCGCATGCGCGTGCAGCGTCTTGTTCGAGTGCGCGATCTCCAGAAGCGAGGCGCCACTACTGCCAGCTCCACTGTCCAGGACCACGACTACCAGACAGGAACAGCAGCGCCAACGGCTTTGGACCCAAGCGAGAGCGCGTTCACGGAGCTCAAAGGCAAAGTCGCACTTGTTGTGTGTGGTGTGGGCAATCCCGAGTCGGTGCGACGTGTGGTCGAGGCGATGGATTGCTGGCGCCACGTCGAGGTCGAGGCGTTTCCAGACCACCACAGGTTCAGTCGAGACGACGTGGGCGATGTCGAGCTCGCAGCTGCAGCGCTCGCTCAAGCGCATCCGTCAAGCGGTGTCGTGGTCGTAACGACCGAGAAAGACTTTTTTCGCACTGAAGCGCTCCTGCAGGAGCTCGCTGAGCGCTGCGACGTGCGCGTATTGGAGTGTGCGCTTGAGCTCCAAGAGAACGCTGAACGTGTCCGTGCGCGCGTGTTGTCGCTACTGGCGTGAGCACGTGAACGAGCGAGAAAGCAGCTATGGGTGGAGAGAGATAGAGGAAGAGAGTGAGAGCATCGAGATCCGCTCATGCGTGCTCTGCTGCTCTGTCAGCATGGGGTGTGTCGAGCTCGTGCTGCTTGCGATGAGCTCGAGAGAGCTCGAGAGTGCTTGAGCTACGTCGCGACCATGCGGCACCAGTGGCAAAGCGCAAAGCTCATTGACACTGCTGTCCGAGACAACGACTCCTTTGTGCGTATTCACTGTGCGTGCTGCTTGAGTGGGCGACTCGGAGGAACACAAGACAGCTCTCGATGGATCGTGTCGAACACACGCTCGCTCGCTGGCGAACGAGTGCATACAGATGGGTCATCTGCTCGCACTCGGAGAGCATTTGCGGCACAACCGTGCACGCTCTCTCGTCGTGCTCACGTGCGCTTGAGCAAGCAATGCACTCGCGCTCCTTCTCGCTTTGATGCGCATAGCTGTACACCTGCTCCATCGTTGCTGCTCTTCTTCATTCGAGAGGCCAACAACTCGCGCCGCTCTTTGATGATCTTGGCGGCAGAACTCGCGCAGCAAGACTGTTCCGATGCACTCCGAGCGCTCGAACACTCAACGACATGCGATACTGAGGTGCAACGCTCAGTAGCGCGTTCGCGACGACCAAGTCTGTCACTAATCCGCTGTCTTCTCGCTTCGCTGCGCGCAGCCGCTCCATCTCGCATGACATCGCGCGTAGCACAGCTTGCAGCCGCTCGTTCTCTGTTGAGAGCGAATGATGAATAGATGGATCGTGTGGGAGTCTCTCTTGTCCATAATCAGCTGGTCGTGGCGGTGCTGCAGCCGGTGCTGCAAGGCGTCGTTCGCGTATGTCCCTGCCGAGCTGCTCTCTCCTGATGTGCTCTCGACGAGCAGCCTCCTTGATCATCTCCGCTCGAAAGTGGCGCTCTTGTTTCTACCTTGATTTCATCACTATCAAACATTGCCTTTTGACGCAATCCATACAAAAATCAAGTTAAAACACGCACTTGCTTTGCCAACCAAGCACGCACATCGAGACACTCAAACACAAGCGAGATGGAGGCCAAGGTGAGCTTCCACGTGCGGCGGTTCCTGCGCGAGTGCGAGGAGAAGGGTGTGCTCCGGCCGTCCGAGGACACAGTCACGACCCACTTGCGCGACACGTACGGCGAGTACCAGCGCAAGCCGCAAGGCGCGCTCAAGCGCGTCGTTGCCAAAGTGCTCAAGAAAGCGCTCGGCACGAATGGCTCCGACATTGCGTACGTCTCGTGCTCTTGTTGCGTTCATGTGCGTATGTATGTATGTATGTATCTGCTCACAACACTCACATGTGCTATTGGTATGAAACGCAACGACAACAGCGGCAAGCGCGCGCGGTCCGAGTCGTCGGATGAGGACGAGCGCATGGCCGTGGAGTTTGAAAAGCAGGCGGCGCTCACGCCACAGGCGTCCAACTCGCTCAACAACGCCATTCGTCAGAACTACGAGAACAACAACAGCAGCAGCAAAGCGACTGCTGCGAGTGACGAGACAGCTGCTGCTGCTGCTGCTGCTGCGACTAGCGGTGGCGAGAAGCCTGCAAAGAAAGCCAAGGTCCGGCAGCGCAGCGACGGCGCCAAGTCGAGCAAGAGCCGCGAACGCGCAGACGGTGAAGCGACTGGCCGCAACGGATCGTCATCATCTAATGCAAACGACGAGAGCAGTGGCTTTGTCGTCTCGCGTCCAACGACGCGGTACTCGGACTTTGGCGGCATCCACGCGATCCTCCAAGAGGTGAAGGAGCTGATCGAGTACCCACTGACGCACCCCGAAGTGTACGCGCACTTGGGCGTCGAGCCACCGCGCGGGATCTTGCTCCACGGTCCACCGGGCACTGGCAAGACGATGCTCGCCAATGCGATCGCAGGCGAGTCTGGCGCGTGCTTCCTCCGCATCTCAGCGCCTGAGATCGTCTCAGGCATGTCGGGCGAGTCCGAGCAGAAGCTCCGCGAGCTCTTTGACGAAGCTGTCGCGAACGCGCCATCGATCGTGTTCATCGACGAGATCGACGCGATCACACCGAAGCGCGAGACGTCGCAGCGCGGGATGGAGAAGCGCATCGTCGCACAGCTCCTCACGTCGACGGACGCGCTGAGTCTCGAGAACACTGGCGGCAAGCCCGTGCTGATCATCGGCGCAACGAACCGCCCAGACGCACTTGACTCGGCGCTTCGCCGCGCTGGTCGCTTTGACCGCGAGATCTGTCTTGGGATCCCCGATGAAGACGCGCGAGAGCGGATCTTGCAAGTGCTGTCGCAGAAGATGCGCCTCGATGGCGCGTTTGACTTTCGCACGATCGCAAAGAAGACGCCGGGCTTTGTTGGCGCAGACCTCGTGTCGCTGACAAAGGAGGCGGCCGTGATCGCTGTGAACCGCATCTTCTCAACCATGCTCGCCAAGCCAGCAGCAGCAGTTGTGGCGACTGCAGCACTTGCATTGCCAGCAGCAGCAGCGAGTGAGAGCCTCGAGACTCCGACAGAGGACGCAAAGACTGAGGAGGTCGCAGCTCCAGGAGCAGCTACCGTCGACACTCCAGACACTGTCAAGCCAACGACAACCGACGAAGAGGCAGCCGCTGCCGCAGCAGACGGCATTCGCTCCAAGACGACGCCGTTCACGCCGTCGCAGCTTGCGCCGTTGAGCATTACGATGCAGGACTTCCTCGCCGCAGTCTCGAAAGTCCAGCCGAGCTCCAAGCGCGAAGGCTTTGCGACGATCCCAGACGTCACGTGGGCCGACATTGGCGCACTTGCATCCGTGCGCGACGAGCTCGTGCTCTCGATCTTGCACCCGATCCAGAACCCTGAGCGCTTTGAAGCCTTGGGGCTCAAGATGCCAGCTGGTGTGCTGCTCTACGGTCCACCCGGTTGCGGCAAGACGCTGTTGGCCAAGGCAATTGCGAGCGAGAGTGGCGCCAACTTCATTAGCATCAAAGGTCCCGAGCTCCTCGACAAGTACGTCGGCGAGTCCGAGCGCGCAGTGAGACAGGTGTTCCAGCGCGCGCGGGCGTCGTCGCCGTGCGTCGTGTTCTTTGACGAACTCGATGCCCTTGCACCACGGCGCTCGGGTGGCGCTGGCTCTGAAGGCGGCAACGGCGTGAGCGAGCGCGTCGTGAACCAGCTCTTGACTGAGATGGACGGTCTCGATGCGCGCCGCAACGTCTTTGTCATCGCAGCGACGAACCGGCCGGACATCATTGACCCTGCGATGCTCCGTCCTGGTCGCCTCGACAAGCTCCTGTACGTCGCACTCCCAGTCGCGTCCGACCGTCTCTCGATCCTCACGACGCTCACGAAGAAGTCGCGCCTCGACGCGAGCGTCTCGCTCTCAGCCATTGCGCACGACGCGCGGTGCGAGGGCTTTAGTGGCGCCGACTTGAGTGCGCTCGTGCGCGAAGCCGGTATCGCTGCACTGCGCGAGACCAACTTGGCGACTGCGACGGACTTGTCGATCCAGATGCGTCACTTTGACCGCGCATTCGAGACCGTGTTCCCGTCCGTCTCGCGCGCCGATCAGCGCATGTTTGACAAGATGAAGAAGAACTTGCGCAAGACGCGGTCGTCAATGGCGACGACTGCCGCAAAGCAGCAGGAGCAGGACGCTGACGACGACGAAGCAGCCAAAGCGCCAGCGGGTGCAAACGCCATGGACGTTGCGTAGACGTCAGTAGGTAGCGACTCGGAGAGATGGACGAGCGCGCCTAGGGCGAAGAGCGCGCATGATGCATACACTACGCTGCTTGCTAGTTGATCATAGAGAACCGCTTTACATCCCAAGCGCTTGCTCATGTTCTCTATCAAGTGGCTCCAGGACAAGCGACAGGTCAACAACGCGTTTATTGGTCTGTCGGCGCACTCGTAGTCGACGTCGCACTGCTGCCACTCGGTGCAGCAGCGGCTGGCGACGCACTCGCAGCAAACAGCGTCGAGAGCAGCTGCGTCTCCTTGTACTCGACTGCGTACCGCTCGACGATCTCGTCCACGAGCTTCTTCCGCGTCGGGTACGGACGCACGTACAGCATGGTCTGAGGAGAACAGAGCGAGAGCGAGAGAGTAGACAAGACACGAGCGCATGAGTGAGCCAATGGACTCACAGATGCCCAGGAGCATGAGGTGCATGAAAGGACGTACCTGAGACCGACACACGCGGTTCGCATTCATCGCTGTCTGCCGCACAAGTGACGCCAAGTCGCGCTCGTGCACGACCATGCCGGACTGGAGTGGCCCAAAGAGCGGGACCTTCTCTTTCGAGAAGATCTGGACGTGGTAGAGCCCGCGCTGGGCGTTCCGGAGCGGGTAGATCACGACTTGGACGTCGTTGAACTGACTCGTGATCGTCCCAGGGTCGTACTCGCTCGCGCTGTTGTCGCTCCAGACAATGTGGACGTAGTCGTTCCCGACGTGGCGCTTCTTGTCGATCTGCTGCGGGTCCGACGGCTTCGTCGGCATCATCGTCACAACGTGGAACACCACTTCGCTGTGCGAGTTGGCGTAGTACAGCGTGTGCTGGCCGTTCGAGAGGCTCTTTGGGTTCGAGTCCAAGCCGCCGCCAAAGCCGCGGTGCGTCGCCAAGTCGACGCGCCACCCGAGCTGCTTGCTAAAGCGCTCGTACGCTGCACTGCCGCGCTCGTTCTTGAGGATCTCATGCTGCGTCTGCTGTCGCTTGCCGACGTAGATGAGGCCGATCTTCATCGTCTCGCGCACTGGACTCTTGTCCAAGTGCCGCAGTGACCGCTCGAGCTTCGCGCCGTGGTCCAAGAGCTTCAAGTACGACTTGGCACGCGCGTCGCCGTTTGGCGATGGCAAGAGCCCGGTCTGTGAGAGGAAGAGGCGGCAGATGTCGAGTGCACCGACGCGACTTGTGTTCGTGTTTGCATCTGCGAGCGCTGTCGACGACGTTGACGCCGCTGCTGCTGCTGCTGTCGATGAAGACGTCAGTGTGCGCGGCTTAGTGATCGCCGCCGTCGGTCCGTCCGCGTTTCGGTGCTGGAGCGCGCGGTACGAGATGCGTGCGTTCAGCTCCATGATCGAGAACGCGTCAAAGAGACTGAGCTGCGGCGGGATCGACGATGATGTGCTCGTCCCAGCGTCTTTGTCTTTCGCTGCTGTGCCGTTCGCTGCTGATGCGCCACTGCTTGCTGGCAGCTGATCGAGTGCAGCGACGAACTTGTCGAGCAAGCCGGACGTCTCAAAGCTCGCCTCAATGTGCGTCATCGCGCGCTGGAAGAGCGCACCACCAAGCGCGTGCTCGTCCTGTGTGCGGCTCCGGACCATCGCGTGCGCTGCTTGGAGCTGGAGCTGGATGTCCGATGCGATGTTCGGTGGGAACGTGAGCGATCGCGCGCTGTCGCTCGTGAAGAACTCCCAGTAGATCACGCTCGCTTGACCGAGTCGGTCTGCCGGGACAGTCGAGCGCTCGTACCGCTTCACGGCGTCGCAGAACTCCACGAGGTCCTTCCCTTCCACCGCGTGTTCGTCCTTTGCAATGAACGCCTTGAGCTGCGCGTAGCACTCTTCGTCGTGGATCAAGCGCTGGAGGAACGAGAAGCCTGGCATGTCCGTTGGGTCCGTCAGCAGCGGGTTCGTCGCGTCCTTGAGGTCCATCAAGTTATACCGCTGCATCGCGTAGCGGCCGCCGAGGAGCGTCTTGTCCGTGGTGTCGCCGACGCCGTCGCGAAAGACCATCGGGATGCTGTCGAGCACGAGGTCCAGTAAGCAGCGCTCGTTATCCAAGCTCCCGACGTTCGGCTCCTTTGCGTCCATCTCAAAGAGCCCCATCACAGTTGTCGTCGGCTTGTCTGAGCGCGATGGTGGAGCGACTGTGACTGTGTGCGACGACGACGACCGCGTCTTCTTGCGTGTCGTTGAGCACTCGCACTGCTTGGGCGGTGCCGCAGAAGTGCCTCCTGCGGTGGCTGGTGCATGTGCACCGACACTGTTGCGCTCTTCGTGCATGCGCGCGATCTTCTCCAAGCGCTCGATGCGCTCGTCGCGGTTCCCGCTGCCTGGCATCTTCTCCATTTCGCTCGCGCGCGCGCTACTGCTGCTGCTCTTCTTCTTGCCATTCGCTACTGGCACGTCTGAGGTTGTCGTCGATGCACCTGCGCCTGGTGCAGTCCCAGCAATCGCAGTGGCGCTTGTAGGATCCTCGTGGTAGACGTACGTACTCTTGGCAGGGCAGAGCGTGTTCATGAGGATGCCCTCTTCGCGCTCCCACGCGATCTGCGTCACTGCGAGCTTCACCGTTGCAGCGTCAGTCGACTTGGACCGCGGCTTCTCGCCACCACACGTGCGGCAGCACGTGCTCTCGCGCTCCGTCTCGATTGCCGCCGTTTGCTTTGCATCGATCCGCACGGCAGCGTCCGACGCATGCAAGTTGGACGACTGCCCATCGGCGGCCAACTCGGTCGTGTCAGCAGCGGACAATTGGCGCTTGAGGCCAGACGCGCCATTGCTGCTGCTCGTGCTCTCGAGCGCGAGGTTCGCCGTTGTGTGTGGCGACACGCCAGGCGCGATCTCCCACGAGAACAATCCGGTCATGTCGCGCGCGACGAACCGCGCGCAGGGCGAGTCGAGGCTCCCGACGACTGTGATCACGATCGAGTTCATAAAGACAAAGCTAAAGCCCGAGGACGATGCACTCGCGTCGCTCGCGTCGTCGCTCTTGCTGAGCTCGGAGCAGTTGGAGACCATCTGGTCGACGCCTGCGGGCGACGGAAAGCCGTTGATGTGGTGGAGCAGGTGCATGAGCAGTCCTTCCGCCGCCACGGCGGTCTCTTCAAAGAACTTGAGCCACGCGTGGCTCGTCGTTTCGTTCACGAGCGACGCGCGCATCTGGAGTCCGAGGAAGAGCAGCGGCATTGACATGCGCCGCTCGTGGCTCCGCGCGCGCTCGACCTCTTTCTGCCACTCGCCGTCTGGGAGCGAGCCGACGAGCGCCGCTTCGATCGCACTAAAGAGGATCTTGCGCACGTCGCTGTCCTGGAGCACTTCGGTCCGGTGCATGACCCAGAAGCGCAGACACTCGAAGATCGCACTCGTCTTCTGCACGATCAAGCGCAACGCTGGGATCTCTTGCTCCTTTGGCTGCACTGGCGACTGGAGCACGGGCGACGTTGGCACTGGCGTGTGCGGCGGCAGCGCTGCACTCCCAGTAGGCTTGAGCTTGTTCTTGAGCTTGCTGAACGCATCGCTCGGTGGTGCCGCGTCAGTAGGTGGATCGAGGCGACTCGTGCGGTTGTCACTGCCGCGCCGCGGACCGAGCGCTCCGCCAGACGTGCGCTGGTGCGCGCCGGCGTTCGAGAGCTTGTCGCCGCCAGCATCCACAGCGGCAGCAGCTGAACCGAGGTTCTCGATCGCAGACTGCACTTCGATCGACGCGTCTTCGACTTGCTGCTGCGCAAAGACAGCGAGCGTCATGACAATGCGCGCCACGAGCGCTGGCTCGAGCGCGTTGATCGCATCGTGAAAGTCCGAGAGATCCTGGAGGATCCCAAGCGCTGTCATCGAGAGCGAGAAGTCTGGCGTCTGGCAAAAGTCGATCAAGTGCACGATCCACTCAGTCACGTGTGCGCGGTCGACTGGTTCAACACCGTCGACGCTCGCATCTGGCGCGAGGTTCGTCACGACGAGGCAGTAGAGACCCCAGAGCGCGCGCTTCTTGATATCAACGACATCTGCGAACGGCAAGTCTGAGATACGGACGAGGACGCGACCTAGGATCACGTGGAAGTCTTCGTGCGAGTCGGGGATCTCTGTCATGATGCCGCCAAGCGCTGCGAGGTCACTGCCACTACTGCTCGAGGTCTCCAAGAGCTGGAACTTTTGCTGCCAGCTCACAAAGTTCTGCGTCGGGAAGCGCTTTGGGAGCGAGAGGATCGAGAAGACGACGTCGAGCGCCGCCGTGAGCTCGTTGTGCCAGTCCGAGGCTTTCACTTTCGACTTGGCCGCGCGGCTCCAGATGTTCTCAATGATGATCTGGTCAACGGCGTAGAGGAACGACGGCACGAGGACGTTCATGCCTTCGAGGTTGAGCGTGAAGAGCGACGACGCGCGCTGGAGGACGGTGGAGACCACGACGCCAGAGCGCGACGTGATGCCGCGGAAGAGCACGCGCGCGAGGACTGTCAAGTGGCTGCGCCTCACGGGGTTTGCGCACCGGACCGAGCAGAGCTTGCAGAGCATGATGATCGCAAGACACCGGGAGCTCTGGTAGTCCGGGTTCTCGAGCTCACACGCTGGGAGGAACCACTCGCCAAAGAGCGCGAGGATCGTCGACGGACTGATCTGACGCAGCGCTGTCGGCGTCACGCGCGGCGCGCAGATTGCCGCGTCGATCCAGAGCTCAACGAGCTGGAGCAAGCCTTCAAAGACGCTCAAGTGCAGGTGCGGCACGAGCGCTGCGACAGTTGGCGGCGGGATCAAGTGCAGGACGCGGTCAAGTAGGAGCGTCGCGTCGGTTTGATCCATGACGTTGTTTGTGAGGAACGTCGCGGACGAGTGGATGTAGCCTTGCTTCACGCTCGGGTCTTTCAAGAGCTTCGTTGTCTCGCGCAGGGTACTACTGTTGCCGCCGCTTGTTGGTGCCACACTGTGTGGCACGAGCATGGCGCCGTCTACTGTGACTTTGAGCATCGACTGGCCGTGGTCGAGGACGTACATGAGCAAGCAGCTCGTGAACCGGAGCTCGCGCTTCCAGCAGTGCACGAGCTCGGCGCCGACGACTTTGGCGTCGTTCGGGTTCACGAGCCAGCGGCGCATTGCGACGGTGAGCTCGATCCAGACCTGCGCGCCCGTGGCGCGCATGCTGATCGCCGCGTGCATCCACACGTGCAGGACGACGGAGATCATGGCGCTAAGGACGTTGACGTTGTGCGGCTCGCGCAAGATGACGCAGTTGTCGATCGTCGAGACGACAAACTTGCGCAAGTACGTCGCGGTGTAGTCGTCGAGCTTGCGCTGCGAGATGAGCTCGAGGAGCTCAATGCTATGGAGCAGCATCTTTGTATCCTCCAAGACAACAGACGGGTGGAAGAGCTGCGAGACGTGCGAGATCATCGCACGTGACGACTCGTTCATCTGCGCGTGCATGCCGTTGGGGACGTACTGAGCGCCGTTGCAAATGCCCGAGTAGAACTTGATCGCATCGAGCACGAGCTCGACGTCGCGGTACGCAAAGCGCTGGCGAATCGTCTCCATCACGACCTCGGAGAACTCGCGGCGGGACCAGAGCACGTCCATGAACTCGTCTTTCGACCGGAGCTTGTAGATCCAGCGCGCGACGACGCGCTGGAAGCTCCCAGGGCAGTGGTGGAAGAATCCAAACGTGTCTTTCTCGTCCTTGAGCTTGTGCTTCACGCACACCTTCGGGTACAGCAGCGGCATGTAGAACTTCATGATGAGCTCGCACCAAAAGACAAACCGGTCGCCGCGCACGTCCTGGTGCACGCGTGGGTTCACCACGACCTTGGTGTCTTCGCGCTCGAGACTTAGGTCCATGACGAACTTGAGCATGTCGACCGGTTCATCCGCTTGCGTTGGCAGTGGCCGCATCCAGCCTTCGACGTGCACGCCTTCGTTCAGGAACTTGTCAGGTAAGAGGATGCTCCCGCCGCCGTACGGCGAAAAGTCGACGCTCTCGCGCAAGAGCTCCAAGTGCATGCTCTTGCGGCGCGGCGCGGTTGGGAGCACGGCCGTGCCACGCGGCACAGCAAAGCTGTCGTCACTCGCACTGTCCATGTCGGCGTCAATGTCGACGTCCGAGAGCAAGAGGACGCTGTTTGCGCCACTGGGGTCAGCGCTATACGGCGCAGTTGACACCGACGCGAGCTGCTGGAGGTTCCGCGTTGCGTCCGTGTAGAGCGCGAGGCAGCGGAACGCGTACTTCTTGATGAGCGCGTGGTTGTCGCGCTTGAGGAGCTTCGTGAAGAGGACCGTGAAGCCGTTGTGGTTCCAGCCTTCGTGGATGAGCACAATGTTGTTCCGGATGAGGACCTCGAGACCTTCAAAGACCTCAGTCCAGTCCTCTGGCTCGAGCGGCTTCTTGCGCGGCTTGCGGAACGCCACTTCGTGCGGCGAGTAGAGCGTCTCGAGCTCCGTGACGCAGTCGTTCACGACTGTGAACAGCATCGCGCCGTTCGCAGGGTCGTTCCAGAACTCGGCGAGGACGTTCACGTGCTCAGCTGCTGCTGCTGCGCTCGTGTCTTTTGGCGCACCCGAGAGCAGCGTCTGCACGGCGACTGCGATGTTGCCAGTCTCACCGGCGCTCCCAGGCGGTGTCTTGATGAACTCGAGCAGCGTGCGCAAGCGCTTGCGCGGCGGCCGGTCAGCTGCGTAGAACTTTGCGAGGCGCTTGAGGTCTGCTGCGCCTGCATTGCCGCCGGCGCCACCACCGCCGTCGCCTTTGCGCTTGAGGTCCATCGCAGCAACGACAGAGACGCACGTGCGCACGTACGTCGGTCGTCAAAGGGGGCGAGCTGATCGATTAGTATCGCACTATGCTGACTGGCGTTCTCGCGCATATGTGTGCGAAAGAGACATACACATATCAAGTGTACATTCGTGGGTAGAATGAAATACAGCAATACAGTCAATTGATTCGATTCGAGTAGAGTAGTACAAACTGAGTTTTTTCACTACCAGCTGCTGCTGTTTGAAGCGCACAACACGATCGCCAATCGACACAGTGATCGATCGATCCATTGACAAGCATCATGCGCTCGCTCTTGCTGCTGCGAACGCGCACAGCTACTGCTGCTGCACTTGGTCGCCGCAGCATCTCAAAGAAGAAAGCGCGGCTTGCAAACGTGCCAGTGATGTGGCCGATCGAAGGCGTCGACGAGCCACCGTCGCTGCTACCGCACGAGATCGACTTCACGAACCGGCTGTTCAAAGCCGAGTCGAAGCTCATTACGTCGACTGGCGAGCTCGACGACTTGCCGGACTGGCGCATCCCAGAGATCGCGTTCGCCGGGCGCTCGAATGTCGGCAAGTCGTCGATCATCAATGCGATCGTCGGACAGCCAGGGCTCGTGCGCACGTCCAAGACGCCAGGACGCACGCAGACGCTCCACTTCTTCTCAGTCGGCGGTAAAGTCGGGAGCTTGCCAGACCTCTCGCTCGTCGACATGCCGGGCTACGGCTTTGCGACTGCGCCGAAAGCAGTCGTTGACGAGTGGCACGACCTCGTCGGTGGCTACATCCGCAAGCGCCGCGGCTCGAACCTCAAGTCGCTCTACTTGCTCATTGACAGTCGCCGCGGCATTGCCAAGGTCGACGAGGACTTCATGGACTACCTCCACGACCTCGGCATGATCTACCAAGTCGTGTTCACAAAGGCCGACACGGTACGTCTCATCACTCTCTAGCTCTAGCTCTCTCTATCTGTCAGACGGACCTGACGTGACGTGGCGTGACCTCATGTCCTCGTGCTAGGTGACGGTCCCAGAGCTCACAAAGCAGATCCAGAAAGCGCAGGACATCGCCATGCGGATAGATCGCATCGTACGTGTGCTGTTGCTGTTGCTCTTGCTCTCTCTGTCGTGTCCCGTGGACGCGTCAGTCGACTGATGACTTGTCCGCTCTCTGTCTTGACGTGATCATTGGTCCTTCTGTCCGCCACTTGCTAGAGCATGAACCCGATCATCCACGTGTCGAGCACGAAGGAGAACTTTGGGATCAAGGAGCTCCAGCGCCAGATGATCAGCATGACCGGCTTGCTCATGCCCACCAAGTGAGCCAAACGGATCACCTCCTGATCAGAGCAGGATAGCGACGAATAGCTCAGCTCTCGTGCTTGAAGAGCAGAGCTGCTTCTGCTGGTAGCGATCACTTGAGCTGATCGAACCAAAGCCACTGCTGCTGCCTTGGACAGTTGTCGTCGCCTTAGCCGTCGCCTCGTGTGCCTCAGAACTCGGAGAGGTATGACTCGGGACCGGACTGGATCAATGCGTCCGAGTCGCTCGCTGCACCGTCGACATTGTCCTCGTATTCGCCGTTGTCGTCGTCCGAGTCCGATCGACCGCTCATATGCCTCGCTCCAGATGGTATGCGCGCTTCGAGGACGCGCTCCTTGAAGCCACTCGACGCACTGTCGCCAGTGCGCAGCAGTGGGAGCTCAATCGGCGGTGGCGACGCTGTGCGCACGAGCTTCGCGTGTCCTTTGTGCGCAGGTGGTGTCGGACAGACGAACGCGCGGTCGTCTGGTATCGCACTATCAGTCTCCACGACCTGCTGTTGCTCGGTGCTGCTGCTGCCTAGTGATACCGACAGTGTCGTGGTCTTGGAGTGCCGTCTGCCAGCGCTCCCTGGCATGCTCGGGAGCACCACAGCGTCTGTATGTGCGCTAGTCGCACGAGCGCTCGATAGTGGTGCCTCCATGGGCACTTCGCCGTCCTCCGACTCGTCCGAGACGACTGCCTTCTTGAGTCGGCGGAAGCTCTTGGAGCGCTCTTTGCCGCTTTTCGACTTGCGTCGTTGCTTGCTCGCAGTCTTCTTCTTCGAGAGCACGACTCCTGCTGCAGCGTCGACTGTCTGGTGCTCGTTCGCACTCGTTGTGTTGCTAGTCTCATCGTCAATTGGTGCCACCGGAACGTCTGGCGTTCTCGTCTTGTCTTTCTTCGCCTTTGCCGACTTGCTCCGTTGCTTGCTGCCTTTCTTCGACATCTTGCGACTTGCACCGCGCGACTTGCGCCGCGGCCCTCGTCCAGCTCGCTCCGGTGACACTTGCTCGCCACCGCCGCCGTCCTCAGGCGCGCTGCTGTAGCCATCGACGTGGTCGCTACGCTCGCGCACGAACAGCTCTGTGCCACTCGGTGGAATCGGCTCGTCTTCCGCGCCAGAGAGGTCCGAGTCCATGGACACCATGTCAGCTGCATCGTCGTCGTACTCGACCTCAGCAGCGCTGGCAAAGAGCTCCGAGATCGCCGCTTCACAGTCGCTCAAGAGACTGCTCGTCATCTCGAGTGTCGTCGACGATGGCGTCCCAAGGAGCGTGCTGTCGCGACCAGCATGGCTGGCTGTCAATGCATTCGAGACGAGCTGCTCTGCCGCTTCTTGCGCTTGTGTGCGTGCGCGGAGCACGAGCTGCGCGTCGAGCGCTTTGACGTCGCCGACCAAGTCAAAGTAGATGAGCAGGCTCTGGCACCATGCCTGCCCCATCTCTTCGAGGTCCCACGTCGCGAACTGCGTGTCCTTTCGCGGACCAAAGTCCGGGCCGCAGAACGACGCCTCGAGCGTGTAGCTGTTGATCACACCGAGCTCGTGGTTCACGACCACGCGCGCCGTGTTGAGTTTGGACTTGTGGACTTTGAAGTTGCAGCTCGCGAACGAGAAGAACGGCGCGTGCTTTGCGACGATCATCGGGAACACGCGCGGGTCGTTCTTCACGCTTGCGCGAAGACTCGTTGCGGCGATGCTCGTGCTGCTACTGCCAGCGCTACTCGAGAGGTTCGCGTTCGAGAGACTGCTGCTGACCGTCCCGAGGTACGCAGTCGAGCACTTTGTCGCTTTCTTGTTGTAGCAGCCGTACGTGAAGATGTTGCGGTTGAGACTGTGGCCGTGGAGGTCGCAGTAGATCGCGACGCGGTCGCGCGCTTGCAGCGTTGCGATCAAGCGCTTGAGGTGGTAGACCGTGGGAAAGAGCTTCTCGACTGGGTACGACCACTTGCGATTGAGGTCCCAGCCTGCGAGGTTCACGCGCGTGTTGCCGTTGACCACGCCGTCTGGGTTGAGCACCGGGACGATCTTGAAGAGGAAGTGCTTGCGCAGCACTTGCGCACCAGTCGATGGACCCGTGAGGTAGTCGATCATGCCTTTCATCATCCAGCTGCTGTTTGGCTCGCCTGGGTGCACGCACGCTGAGATCACGATGACTATGCACCGCAGCGAGGACAAGCACAGCAACTCGACCAGTGAGGCACTGATGGCGATGAATGAGAACGAGTCTGTCGAGTGACAGGACGTACCGCGCTTCTCGTCCGGTGGGATGCCGTCCTTTCCAAACGACGTGATCGAGAGCAAGTCACACGGGTTCTGCGCGATCGTCTGACAGAGTTCAGTGCGTCGACAGACTCCAGCACGCTTAGGGTCGCGCTCGAGGCTCTCGAGGTACTCGTTCAGATCTGCAAAGAGAGCGCACGTGATGTGTTAGCTACACTCAGCAGAAGCGCGCACACACACAGCGCTAGCTGGGACTACACACACGCAGACCAGTGGGCAAACCTGTGTAGGTGTATGGCTGGAGACAGGCAAAGTAGACGCAGTCGTTCTCGTGCTCAAACTCGTACTGGAAGCTCAGACACGTCGTGCCAGGTGCACTGTCGGGCGACAGTGATACGTCGTAGCGCACGTGGGTGCCGCGATGGACCCAGCCGACGCCGCGCGTCTTCGCATCGATGTCCGAGTACACAACAGGCTGGAGTCCGCTGCCAAAGAGCGCGCCGCTCTTGGCGAGGTTCGCGAGCGCAAACTTGTACGTCACACCCGGCTTGCCGTTCCGGACTTCGAAGTAGAACCACTGGCGATACGCGCTGTTCTTGATGTCTGGGTGGATCATGAGCTCGTACTCGTGTCCTAGAGATCGATGAGGACATGCGAGGTGAGTGTGTTTGCCTCCAGTACTGCCACGCTAGCTCACATAGATGCACAAGCAAGAGACACGTACGCGTTGCTGCCGTCCTAGTGCTCTCGTGGCGGTAGATCCGCTCAGCGCGCTGGAGATTGCCGCTCTCAAAGAGCGCGTCAAACCGAGCGTGTCGTCGGACGCACCCGAGTTCTGGAACACCTCGGGCTGGTTGTACTCGTACACGTGCACGCGCGCAACGATCTCGCGCGCTTCGTCTTCTTCTGCTTCGCCCTCGATGAGCATGCGACTCTCACGCAAGATCTGCTCGGGTTCGCGCATGGAGGTTGACGGCGACGAACTCGTGCTGTACCTGCTCTCAATGAGATGGCGCCGCACTGGAAGATGCGTTGGACGCAGTCCAGGGACACCAGTGCGCGCAAGCCGCGCTTCGTCTGGGAGGTTGATGAGTGGCAGCGGCAAGAGCGCGTCGACGTCGCTGAGGCGAAAGCGCGTCGCGCGCAGCTTCGCAGCAGTCATCGCCATGCCGGCTTGTACCACAAGAGTCGAGTCAAATGCAAGGAGCCATCGTGATGCTCGCGGTCGTCTCGCTCGCTGAGCAGGTAGAGCGTGTACAATGGCGCGCTTCCGCTGGTACTGCTGCTGACTCGTGAAGCCACAGTGAAACGACGCAAGGTGCGACCTAAATATGAGTTGACGCGCTGAGTGTGCACCATGTGTGCGACTACGGATCGAGTCCCAAGCCGGCCATCACTGCTGCAGCACAAACAACGAGTAAGCTCAAGAGCGACTGACCAAGCGCTTCATCAAGAACGCGTCGTTGTTCAGCATACATCGTCTCAACAACCGCGATGACACGAGCACACGCGCTTTACTTGACTCACATGCACACGACGCATTCACGTCGACAGACAGGTACTCTCCGATTCAGCGCCTCAGATGTCCACACTCTGAGGCGGCTCTGCTGTTGCGCCAGACAGTCGATGACGACGGCTGTCGCTCGCAAGTAGACTCTCCAAGTGTCGCGTCGTCTTCTTGTGCACCGCCAAGATGGACGCAAGCTCAGTCTTTGCAACGCGCACAGTCTTTTCAGCGTGGCGCACGCGCTTCGTTGGTCCAGTTGCGGTGCGCCCTGTGATTGACTCTGGTGTCTCGTAGCCGCTCGTGTCGCTCTCATTGCTGCTCTCGTTCTCGTCGCTGCTGCTGCTCCGACGCGCACTCTTTCTGCTGCGGCGCTCCGATGCGATTGCACGCGTCGCTGCATCACTTGCACTCATGCGCGGCACGACTTTCGTCCGAGCTGTCGCCGTCTTGAGGAGCTTTGGACGCTTCGGTGCGCTCTTCTCTTCGACTGTCGCTTCAACGCGGCTCCGAATGTTCGCCATCGCTTGCATCATACTTGGGTCCAAGTCGATGAAGTGGTACGACGACGTCTTCTCGCGCGTGTACACAGCAGCGCGCTCGGTCGGATCGAGCGAGACCCAGGCATTCGCACCGTGCGCGAGGTTGTAGCGCACAATGAAGTTGAAGTTGAACGTGAGCACGGACTTTTGGATCGCCATGGCGCTCTCCGTGCGCTTGCAGTTGCCGTTCGAGAGCTCGACAAAGCGCTCGTACACGCGCTCAACCACAGCGCCTTTTGACGACGGCGTGCCCTTTGCGTCGTCATCCACGACGTCTTGCCACGCACGGAGCAGCAGCGCATACTCGTCGCGCGTCCAGACATTCTTGGCGGGGTTGCGCATCTTGGTCATGCTGCACGTGGCGTCGACGCGTGCGCAGAGCTGGAGCAATGCAATAGTGTGAAGATCAGCAACAGCAGCAGCTCAGAGCAAGAAGCAAGGCTGTCAAAGATCAACTGTCGGGTCGATTGCTCTCGCTCGGTCTCTCTGTCCCAGGGTCACAAACTAGTGCTAACTGTTGTATGCACCATCACTACGCTCTTGCTCGAGCCATTCGCAAACACACGTCGACAAGCACAGCGACACCACAGCAGCAGCACCTAGCAGCTAGCAGTATGCGGG
>JAASFL010000197.1:0-29251 GCA_023333735.1 Globisporangium takayamanum
GAGCTCAAATTTTATCACCAAATAGAGCGCAATACGCTCTATCTTCTCGCAAAAATCATGCTCGCAAATGCATTTTCGAAGAAAAAATCGACCGATTTCTGATCTTTTTACCCTGTCCCTAACTTTTTGACGCGCACTGTAGAATACTGAAGTCCAAAAAGTACTAGATTTACATTCTTCAAGATAAATCATGCTACTTCACATATATTTGCTGAAAATCACCACACAATGAGCCCAACAGCCCTCGATCTTGAAGGGTCGCTTGCACTTGTTCATTCGCCACCTCCTCGCTTGTTCGTTCGTCCTTCTGCTGCTAGTAGCTACAAGAGGTGCTTGAACGTGTTGCGTCGGTCGTGTGCGCTTCGCCATGAGCGCGTCGTTCGATGATGCCGAGTTCATCGTGCAGTGGATCCGCGAGCGCATCACGCTGCCAGGGTACCAGCCGAAAGCGTGGACGTCGACTGATCTCGCGACTGCCAAGGAGTTTGTCGAGAACCCAGGCGTGCCCGCGCTCTTTCTCTGCTTGCTACACGGCGCACTGAACGTCTCGACGAGCGCACCGCGCGGCGCAAGTACGGTCATGTACTTTGTCAAGAACGGACAGGTGAGCGTCACGCCTGCAAGTATCAAAGATGCACTGCAGTTCGGCACAGTCGAGAAGGACGCAATCGCGTCGTTGCTACACCTCATGAACGGCTACTACCTCCAGCGCCTGCAGGCGAACAAAGCGTGGCCCGAGAGCATCCAGAAAGAATTCATGGGTCAGTTCTACCGCTTCATGTCGAGTCTCACTGAGACTGTAAGTCGCGGCTGCGGCAAGACGGTGCTGTACCTCCCGCCCGTGAACCCCGACAAGTTCAACCACAAGGACAAGGACCTCGTGCAGCAGCTCGAATCAACTGTGATCCACTGGACGCGGCAGATCAAAGAGGTGATCAACAACCAGAACAACGCGCACGACGCAGAGGGCGCTGGGCCGCTCGAAGAGATCAAGTTCTGGGAGCACCGCACGCAGGATCTCTCGGGCATCACAGAGCAGCTCAATCGTCAGGGCGTGAAGGAGATCGTCGAGATCCTGCGCGCGGCCAAGTCGTCGTACCTCCAGTCGTTCGAGACGCTCTCGCAGATCATCAAGCAAGGGTCTGTCGAAGCGAACGACAACCTCATGTTCCTCAAGAAGCTCAGTCCAGTGTGCGAAGAGATCGCACGCGCACAGCCAGTCGAGATCCCACTGCTACTGCCCAAGCTGCTCAACTACATCCGGCTCATTTGGATGTACTCGCGGCACTACAACACGGAGGACCGCATCACGAGCCTCTTGCGCAAGGTCAGCAACGAGATCGTCGTGTGCTGCAAGAAGATCTCGCTCGCCGACATCTTTGACGGCAACGTCGACGCGAGCATCCTCCATCTCGAGCAGAGCATCCAGTGCGGCGTCTCGTGGAAGCAGATCTACCACCGAGCTTCGAGCGCTGTGAACGCGACTGCTGCAACGCCAGACCGGCGCTGGGGCTTTGACGAGACTAGCATCTTTGCGCAGATCGACGCGTTCGTGCAGCGCTGCCGCGAGCTCCTTGAAGTGTGCGAAGGGCAGATCCAGTTTGCGCGCAAAGCCAAAGACGGCAAGCGCGAGGCGCTGCCGACGTTTGGTGGCAACCGCGGACTCGAGATCGTCAAGAGCTTGCGCGGCATTGAAGCGCAGTTTGGAGGCCACGTCGAGCGCTTGCGGAAGCTCGAGTACGACATCCTCGACGTCAAGATCACGAGCTGGCACAGCGACTTCAACGCGTTCAAGAACGGCATGAAAGACCCCGAAGCCATGACGCAGAACGTGATCAACGGCGCGTTCGAGAGCGTCGCGATGATCTCTGCGGGCGTCGACTTGATCCTCGCGTTCCGCAAGATCGCGCAGCGCGAAGCGATCAAGCGGTGCGTCGAGAAGCGCACGATCGACATCTTTGGGATGTTCAAAGCCACGGTCGCAACGATTCGGAACTTGTTTGAGAAGAATAAGCACGCACCACCGCTGTTGCCGACGGAGCCGCAGTTTGCTGACTCCGCGCTCTGGGCACGCAGTCTCTTGATGCGCGCAACGGACGACCTCGTGCGGCTCCAGGAGCTCGCCGAGTCGTCAAACGCCGCCGAGAACGACGAAGCGCAAGCGTCGTACGAAGGGCTGCGACTCATCGTGAACGAGTACATCCAGCGCAAGTACTACGACTGGATCGAAGGCTTGAACGCGCTTGGGAGCACGAACTTGAACTCGCGTCTCGAGAGTCCGCTCATGACCAAGGCTGGGTCTGCGCTCGAGCCTCACGCGCAGTCGTCAACAGCAGCAGCCACAGGTAGTAGCACTGGTGGCGCAACCCACGCAGTGGTAAAAGGCACAGCGAGTGCCGAGACGAACGCCGCCGCACAGAGCAACAACAGCAATGCATCAGCTGTGAGCTTGAATGCGATCAGCAGCGGCGGGAGCAAGGACCCAAACGTGCTCCAGAACACTGAGAAGACGCTCATTGGACGCGCGAAGAAGGGCTTCTTGAGCTGCAACTTTGATCGCCCGCTGCTCAACCTCTTTGCTGAAGTGCACTACTGGCAGTTCTTCAACGGCGAGATCCAGATCCCGTACATGGCGCACGACATTTGCAACCAGAAGGAGCAGCTCCGCGTCCTGCGCGAGCACGTGATGCTCGTCGTGCGCGACTACAACCGCATCCTCTTGGACCTGTCGTCAACGGAGCGTCGGCTGTTTGAAGACATCATCCGGAAGCTCGACCGGCGCATCCAGCCAGGACTCCAGAAGCTCACGTGGGTCTCGAAAGGCATCGTCGAGTGGTACGTCGCCGACTGCCGGAAGCACTGCGAGAACACGTACAAGGTCGTGTAAGAGTTCCAAGAGAACAAGGACGTCGTGGCGAAGCACTGCAAGATGATTGCGAGTCTCATGCGCATCTTCATTGAGCGCAACACAGTGTACGACGAAGGCGTGTTTGAAGCCAAGCAAGACGTCCATCGCCGCGAGCTCGTCAAGCAACTCCGTGATGCGTACCACACGATTAGCACGACCATGGCGGCGACGTACCAGCACTTTGCCGCGGGACCACCAGAAGTCTTGCGCGAGTGGAGTCGCTTCGTCGAGCGCTGCGACAAGATGCTCGAAGACGCGCTGCGGCAGTCGGTCAAGAAGTCGCTCCAGGAGCTCTCTAAGGCGATCAACGGCGACGCAAAGACCGATCCGCGACCGCTCTTTCGCATCCACGTCGTGCTCGAAGACAGCAAGGTCGAGTTCAAGCCGTTCATGGTCGACCTCACGCAGATGGTCAACACCGTTGCAAAGGAAGTGTTCAACGTCATCTCGGTCGTTCCGCGGCTCGTTGCGTCGCTCCAGGAGCCGCAGAGCGGGAACCAAGCACTGAACGACGCGCCAGCAGTGGCTTCCGACTCTGTGAGCGGCACAGCTATCGGCAGCGACAAGCGCACTGCCGATAGCGAGTCGAACCAGAGCGCTGCTGTCGTTGCTACTGAGAGCAGCAGTCAAGACGCTGGCACTGCGGCGGGACCAGTCGCAGTCAACAACTTCTACCAGTCGATCTTCAACGACGAAGAGATCCTCAAGGTGCCTGTGCACATCATGAACGGCATGTCGTCGAGCGCAACGGAGCTGCAAAAGTACCTCAGGTACTGGGACAAGTACAAGCTCTTGTGGAACCAGGACAAGCAGGCGTTCATCCGCCGGTATGCGAAAGCGAACCGACCGCTGCAGCAGTTCCGCGCCGACATTGAGCGGTACCGCGAGCAGCAGACGAGCATCCAGAACGAGGACTTGACGAACACAATCAACTTCATCCAGATCGACACGAACTACCTCAAGACGAGTCTCATTGAGCACACGGTGCAGTGGATCGGGAAGCTCACGGGCTTGCTCAACCAGACTGCGCACGACGAGCTCCGGGACCTCATGACGATGATGCGCGAGAACACCAAGAAGCTCCAAGTGAAGCCAATGAACCTCGACCACCTCGGCGAGAGCATCCGACTGCTCCAGGACATTCGCGAGAACGTGGCGTCTGTCACCGCGCGCTTTGAGCCTCTGCAGGCAAAGTACGACCTCCTCGCGGAGTTTGACGTCCAGACGACGGACGACGAGCAGCGCGACTTGATGAACCTCAAGACGCACTGGGACGTCTACGAAGGCATGCTCGTGGAAGCGAACGCGATGCTCCAGAAGAGCAAGACGAGCATGAAGCAGAACCTCCAGGACTCGGTCGCGGAGCTCAATGCGATCATGTCGGAGCTCCGCGCGGAAGCCGAAGCGACATTGCCGTACAGTGGCGAGCAGCAGCCGGCAGTGGCACAGCGCATTCTCCAAGACTTTAAGAAGAAGATGGAGATGACGCGCGGGCGGCAGAGTGCGCTGAAGAAAGGGCTCGAGATCTTTGGGATCGAGGAGTCGAAGAACGAGGGCTTTGCGCAGACGGAGAAGGAGCTCGAGCTCTTGACGCAGATCTGGACACTGACGGACGAGTGGGACGTCGTGTGGGCGTCCTGGAAGAACAAAGTGTTCTACGACATTGAAGTCGAGAGCATGGAGAGCACGGCGGCGCAGTTCTTCAAGAAGGTCGTCAAGTACGGCAAAGAGATGAAGAACTGGACAGTCTGGAGCTCAATGAAGACCAAGATCGAGCAGTTTCGGCAGACGCTGCCGCTCATTCAGGACCTCAAGAGCCCTGCGCTGCGTGCGCGGCACTGGGCGCAGCTCAAAGACGAGATGGGCAAGTCGTTCGACACCGAGTTGGCGAGCTTTACGCTCGAGCGCGTCTTCTCGCTCGGCTTCCACCTCCACGCCGAGTTCATCAGCACGCTGTCTGCGAACGCCGGCAAAGAGCTCTCGATCGAGCAAGCGCTCGATGGCATTGACAAGCGCTGGAGCGCCATTGACATTGACATTGGCGAGTACAAGGGCGTGTACTACAAGATCAAGTCGGCCGACGACCTCTTCACGGCGCTCGAGGACGACCAAGTGCAGCTCTCGACGATGAAAGCGTCGCCGTTCTTTGCGTCGTTCGACACGAAGATCCTGTTCTGGGAGAAAGCGCTGGCGCACATGTCGGAGGTGATCGAGACGCTCTTGAGCGTCCAGCGGTGCTGGATCTACCTCGAGAGCATCTTCATGGCGTCCGAGGACATTCGGAAGCAGCTCCCGCTCGAGAGCAAGCTCTTTGACGAAGTCAACAGTGCGTACTGCAAAGTCACCGAGGCGATGGCGAAGACCAAGAACGCGTTGCGCGCGACACAGGAGCCGCGCGTGCTCGAGACGCTCGTCGAGATGCAGGAGAAGCTCGATCAGATCCAAAAGTGCCTCGACCAGTACCTCGAGACGAAGCGCATGCTCTTCCCGCGCTTCTACTTCCTCTCGAACGACGACTTGCTCGAGATCCTCGGGCACCAGAAGGACCCGGACCAGGTCCAGAAGCACATCAAGAAGTGCTTTGAAGCGATCAAGACGCTCCAGCTCATTGCCCCTGGGACGCGCGGGAACGCGACGTTTGAAGCCCTCGGTATGAACTCGCCGTGTGGCGAGCAAGTCGTCTTTGCTTCGAACGTCGTCGTGGCTGGCGCCGTGGAAGGCTGGCTCGTGCGCATTGAAGCCGCGATGATCAATACGCTCGAGAAGATCTACGCGCAGTGCCTCGTGGGGTACAAAGGCAAGAAGGAGAAGTGGATCAAGGACTTCCCCGGTCAGCTCCTCATCACGTGCGGCCAGACCGCGTGGACGAACGAGTGCATCAAAGCCCTGAACGAAGTCTCGAAAGGCGAGAAGAAGGCGCTGAAGCAGCTCAAGAAGAAGTGGATCTCGTACCTCAACAAGCTCGCGGACATGGTGCGCGGCCAGCTCTCGGCGATCGACCGCAAGAAAGTCGTGGCGCTCATTACGATCGAGATCCACTCGCGCGACGTCATCGATCGGCTCGTGAAGCAGAGCTGCAAGAGCGTGAACGACTTTGACTGGCTCATGCAGCTCCGGTTCTACTTTACCAAAGACCTCGGTGAGTGCGGGATCTGCGAAGTCAAGCAGACCGTCACGTCGCTGCAGTACTCGTACGAGTACCAGGGCAACAACGGCCGGCTTGTGATCACGCCACTGACCGATCGGTGCGTGCTCATGATGACGACTGCGCTGCACTTGAACCGCGGCGGGAACCCACTCGGACCTGCTGGGACAGGCAAGACCGAGACTGTGAAAGACCTCGGGAAGAACCTCGCCAAGTACGTGATCGTGTTCAACTGCAGCGACGGTCTCGACTACAAGTCTGTCGGTCGTATGTTTTCGGGACTCGTCCAGTCCGGTGGCTGGGGCTGCTTTGACGAGTTCAATCGCATCGAGATCGAAGTGCTCTCGGTCGTCGCGCAGCAGGTCCTGACGATCATGCAAGCGCTCACGACGAAGCAGACACAGCTCTTCTTCCTCGGCTCGATGATCAAGTGCAACCACAACATGGGCATCTTCATCACGATGAACCCAGGCTACGCCGGTCGCACGGAGCTCCCAGACAACCTCAAAGCGCTCATGCGACCGTGTGCGATGATGGTCCCAGACCTCGCGCTCATTGCGGAAGTCATGCTCCAAGCCGAGGGCTTTCGCGACGCAAAGACACTGGCAAAGAAGACCACGACGCTGTACGGCCTCATGATCCAGCAGCTGAGTAAGCAGGACCACTACGACTTTGGGCTCCGGAGTCTCAAAGCCGTGCTCAACATGGCCGGCGCGCTCAAGCGCGAGGACCCAAACCTTCAGGAAGAGAACATCCTCTTGCGCGCATTGCGGGACATGAACATGCCCAAGTTCATTTGCGAAGACGCGGCGCTCTTTCGCCTCCTCCTTGGCGGCCTCTTCCCGTCAATTGAGCTCCCTGTGACCGACTACGGCAAGCTCCAGGGCACGATCGAGCAAGAGCTCGCAGAGCAGAAGCTCCAGGTGCACCCTGTGATTGTGTTCAAGACGATCCAGCTCTACGAGTCGCAGGTCACGCGCCACTGCAACATGATCGTCGGTCAGACGATGGCCGGTAAGTCGACGATCTGGAAGGCGCTCCAGCTCGCGAAGACGTGCTTGGCAAAGGACAACACGCCGGGCTACATGCCCGTGCGCGTACAGGTGCTGAACCCCAAGTCGATCTCGTTGAACGAGATCTACGGCGTCTACGACCTCTCGACGTTCGAGTGGATCGACGGCATCCTCTCGGCGATCTTCCGGAACCTCGCAGCCGATGAGCGCGCAGAGGAGAAGTGGATCATGCTCGACGGTCCGGTCGACACGCTCTGGATCGAGAGCATGAACAGCGTCATGGACGACGACAAGGTCCTCACGCTCATCAACGGCGACCGCATTAGCATGAGTCCGTCCATGGCGCTCATGTTTGAAGTCCAGGACCTCTCGGTCGCGTCGCCTGCGACAGTCAGTCGCGCTGGTATGGTCTACATGGACGTTGACGACCTCGGCTGGCGACCGTTTGTCCAGACATGGCTCATGACGACGATCGCCGAGTCGGACAAGCGCGAGATCCTCCAGATGCTCTTTGACAAGTACGTCGAGCGCTTGCTGCGATTCAAAGCCGCCGAGGTCTCGGAGCTCATCCCCGTGACCGAGTTCAACAGTGTCAAGTCGTTCTGCAACTTGTACAACGCCTTGGGGACCAAAGAGAACGGCGTTAACAAAGCGGCGTGCGGCGACAAGTTTGCGGCGATGGTCGAGAAGTGGTTCCTCTTCTGCCTCACGTGGAGCGTCCTCGGCGCAGCGAACGAAGACGGACGGAAGAAGCTCGACTCGTGTCTTCGCGACATGGACACGGCGTACCCGCCGCTCAAGACTGCGTACGACTTCTACGTCGACACGGCGGCGCGCGAGTTCAAGCTCTGGGACGAGAAGCTCCCGACGAACGTCCGCATTGCACCAAACACGCCGTTCCACAAGATCATGGTCCCGACGATCGACACGCTCCGGCACGGCTACTTGCTCCAGACCATGCTCGGCGCCGGCATCCACACGCTCATTGTCGGTGAGACTGGCGTCGACAAGACGACGATCATCCAGAAAGAGATCGAGAGCCTGAGCGACGCGTACCAGCGCCTCGTCATGTACTTCTCATCCGCGACGTCGTCTGCGACGACGCAGGACGTGATCGAGAGCGTGATGGAGAAGCGGTCGCTCAATCGCTTCGGTCCCGTCGGTGGCAAGAAGCTCGTGACGTTCATCGATGACATGAACATGCTGACGAAAGACACGTTTGGGTCCCAGCCGCCGCTTGAGCTCTTGCGGCAGTGGGTCGACTACAGCTGCTGGTACGACCGCAAGAAGCAGACGCTCAAGTACTTTGTCGACATGCAGATCGTCGCGTCCATGGGACCTCCTGGCGGCGGTCGCTCGGTCATCAGTTCGCGCTTCCAGAGTCGCTTCAACCTCGTGAACATGACGATCCCCGAGCACGCGCAGCTCAAGCGCATCTTTGAGACCATGCTCGTACCAAAGCTCGCAGACTTTGACGACGAGATCAAGCCACTCGGCGTTCCGCTCGTCGCTGCGACGATCCAGCTCTACCAAGGCGTGCTCGAGCTCTTCCTCCCGACGCCAGCAAACTGCCACTACCTCTTCAACCTCCGGGACATGGCAAAAGTGATCCAAGGCTTGCTGCTCTCGGACAAGCACAACGTTGCAAGCCGTGACAGTGCCTTGCGCCTCTGGATCCACGAGAGCCTCCGCGTGTTCTCGGACCGACTCACGACGTACGACGACCGGCAGACGTTCAAGAAGAAGGTCGACGACCTCCTCGGCGTGCACTTCCAGACCGACTGGACGCGCTTGTTGGCGTCTACGCCAGAGCGGCTAAAAGAGAACGGACCGCTCTTTACGTACGTCTTCTCGTCTGCGGCTACGAGTGACGACAGCAGTCCGCCCAAGTACGCCGAGTGCCTCGACATGAAGTACCTCAAGACGTTCATCGAAGAGCAGCTCGAGAACCACAACGCTGAGCCTGGGTACATTCCCATGAACCTCGTCATGTTTGGCGACGCGCTTCTCCACATCTTGCGCATCCACCGACAGCTCATGACCACGCGTGGGAACTTGCTCCTCGTCGGCGTTGGTGTCAGTGGTCGCCAGTCGCTCACGCGCTTGGCGGCGTTCATCGGCGGCTTCAAAGTCTTTCAGATCGAAGTCGTGAAGAACTACCGCAGTAGCGAGTTCCACGACGATATCAAGAAGCTCTATACGCAAGTGGTCGTCCAGGAGCAGAAGACGGTCTTCCTCTTCAGCGATACGCAGATCAAGAGCGAGTCGTTCGTCGAAGACCTCAACAACATCCTCAGCAGTGGCGAGATCCCAGGGCTGTTTGAGAAAGAGGAGCAGCCAGCGATCCTCGACGCCGTGAGGCTCCGTGCGCGCGCGCAGGGTGTGAAAGAGACCAAGGAGACGCTTTGGAACTTCTTCATCAGCGAAGTGCGGCGCAACTCGCACGTCGTGCTCGCGTTCAGTCCCATTGGCAAAGGCTTTCGGAATCGATGTCGCCAGTTCCCGTCGCTCGTGAACAGCACGACGATCGACTGGTTCAATGAGTGGCCGCTCGATGCGCTGCAGGAGGTCGCGATGAAGTTCCTCGAAGAGAAGAACGTCGCGAGCGACAAGCAGCGCCCGAAGATCGCGTCGGTCTTTGCGGTTGTCCACAGTAGCGTCCTCTTGGCGTCGAGTCAAGTGCTCGCGAGTATGAAGCGACACAACTACGTCACGCCGACAAACTACCTCTCGCTCGTGACGGGGTACGTCGACTTGCTCTCGGAGAAGTCGGCGACGATCCTCGACACGCGCGACAAGCTCAAGAACGGCTTGGCAAAGCTCGAGGAGTCGCGCTTGCAGGTCGAAGAGATGTCGAAGCAGCTCGAGGAGCGCAAGATCGTCGTCGCGCAGAAGAACAAAGACTGCAGCGACTTGCTCGTTGTGATTGTCTCGGAGCGCCGCGTCGCCGATGAGCAGCGCAAGCAAGTCGAAGCCGACAGCGAGCGCATCTCAAAGGAAGAGGCCGAGACCAAGAAGATCGCCGACGACGCGCAAAAAGACTTGGACGAAGCGCTCCCAGCGCTCCAGCGCGCGATGCTCGAAGTCGAGAACCTCGACAAGAAAGCGATCGCTGAAGTCAAAGTGTACTCGCAGCCGCCAGAGCTCGTGTCGCTCGTCATGTGCGCGGTCATGATCCTCTTTGGGCTCCAGCCGACGTGGGCACAGGCCAAGACGAAGATGAACGACGTCAACTTCCTCCAGCAGATCAAGACATTTGACATAGACTCGATCCGCGACAAGACCGTGAAAGAGCTCAAGAAGTACACGTCCAAGCCACTCTTCAACGCCGACGTCGTGCGCAAAGTGTCGTCTGCTGCCGGCGCGCTCTGCTCCTGGGTCCTTGCGATGGAGTGCTACTCGGGTGTGTTCAAAGTCGTGGCGCCGAAGAAAGAGATCCTCAAGAAGTCGCAGCAGGCGCTCGAGCTCAAGCAAAAGGACCTCAAGATCGCAAAGGAGAAGCTCCACGAAGTGACGGAGAAAGTCGAAGGCCTCAAGCGCCAGTACGACGCGAGCGTGTCGGAGAAGAACGCGCTGCGCGAAGAAGCCGAGTTGCTCGAGCTCAAGCTCTCGCGCGCCGAGCAGCTCGTGAAAGGTCTCGCAGGCGAACGCGAGCGCTGGCAAGTCTCGATCGCTGACAAGAACGACAACTTGCTCAACGTCGTCGGCGACGCACTCGTCGCTGCTGCGTTCATCTCGTACGCTGGACCGTTCGACTCGTTCTACCGCGGCTCGCTCGTCGACACGTGGATGAACCGCGTGACGCAGCAAGGGCTCCCGATCTCGCAGAAGTTCACGTTCACCGACTTCCTCGCCGATCCCACGGACGTCCGGAGCTGGAACGCCCAGGGCTTACCACGCGACTCGCTCTCGACTGAGAACGGCGTGATCACGACGCGCGGGAAGCGGTGGCCGCTCATGATCGACCCGCAAGGTCAAGCAAACAAGTGGATCAAGTCGATGGAAGGGAGTCGCCTCGAAGTCGTCGATCCGATGATGAAAGACCTCCTCCGGAAGCTCGAGAACGGCATTCGCTTTGGCATCCCCGTGCTCATGCAAGACATCCTCGAAGAGCTCGACCCGAGCCTCGAGCCGATCTTGAACAAGAGCATCATCAAGATCGGGAACCGCGAAATCCTGCGCCTCGGCGACAAGGAGCTCGACTACAACCGCGAGTTCCGGTTCTACCTCACGACGAAGCTCCACAACCCGCACTACACACCCGAGGTCTCGACGAAGACGACGATCGTGAACTTTGTCGTGAAAGAGCAGGGGCTCGAAGCCCAGCTCCTTGGGATCACAGTCCAGCTCGAAGAGCCGGCGCTCGAAGAGCAAAAGTCCGACCTGGTCGTGCGCGTCGCCGCGGCCAAGAAGAAGCTCATTGACCTCGAGAACGAGATCCTGCGGCTCCTCTCAGCCGCGAAAGGCTCGCTCCTCGACGACGAGTCGCTCGTGACGACGCTGAATGCGTCCAAGACAACGTCTGAGGAGGTGACGTCGCAGCTCGCGATTAGCGAAGAGACGGAGAAGAAGATCTACTTGGCGCGCATGGGCTACGCCAAGGTCGCGCTCCGGTCCTCGACGCTCTACTTTGTCTTGAATGACATGACGAGCGTCGACCCGATGTACCAGTTCTCGCTCGACGCGTACGTGAGTCTGTTCAAAGACTCGATCGTGAAGAGCCGGAGCCTGAAGAACCAAGGCGCGCTGAGCGAAGAGCTCACGGAGCGCATCAACGCGATCAACGAGTACCACACGTACGCAGTCTATGCGTACGCCTGCCGCGGTCTCTTTGAGCGCCACAAGCTCCTCTTCTCGCTCCAGATGTGCATTCGCGTGCTCCAGAGCGTGCACAAGATGCCACAGGACGAGTACGAGTTCCTCCTCAAAGGCGGCACTAGCCTCGCACAGGACGACCGCGTGACGAACTACGCGAGCGAGTTCCTCACGGACCAGACGTGGAGCAGCATCGTTGAGCTAAACAAGCTCGCGCGCTTCCATGGACTCGTGAGCTCGTTCGAGCAAGGAACGAAGTCGTGGAAGAGCTGGTTCCAGAGCAGCACGCCGGAGCTCGAGCCACTGCCTGGCGACTGGGACGCCAAGTGCAACGACCTCCAGCGTATGCTGCTGCTCCGGTGCATCCGCCCAGATCGCTTGAGCATCCAAGCCGCGCGGTTCACCGCCGCGAACCTTGGGACGCAGTTTGTCGACCCACCGCCGTTTGACCTCAGAGCGGTCTACGAGACGTCCAACTACAAGACGCCGCTCATCTTTGTGCTCTCGCCTGGCGTCGATCCCACGAACTCGCTCATTGCGCTCGCAGACTCGCTCCACAAGAAAGTCGAGAACTGTGCGCTCGGTCAAGGCCAAGCGAGCATCGCCGAAGCGATCCTTCAGCGCGGTCTCGACGCTGGGAACTGGGTCTTCCTCACAAACTGCCACCTCATGTTCAGCTGGGCACCGACGCTCGAGAAGCTCATTGACAACTTCTGCGCACCGACGGCGCAGGTGAACCCGCAGTTCCGTCTCTGGCTCACGAGCGACCCGAACCCGAACTTTCCCATTGCGATCCTCCAGCGCGGGATCAAGATGACGACCGAGCCACCGCGCGGTCTCAAAGCCAACTTGCTCCGGCTGTACAACACGATCTCGCCAGACCGGTTCACGCGCTGCCAGCAGAGCAAGAAGTACAAGCCCTTGCTCTTCTGCCTCTGCTGGTTCCACTCGCTCCTGCTCGAGCGCCGCAAGTTCAACAACCTCGGCTGGAACATCCCGTACGACTTTAACGAGTCGGACTTTGCCATCAGCGAAGACGTCCTTGCGATCTACCTCGACGAGTACGACGAGACGCCGTGGGACGCGCTCAAGTGTCTCATCGCACAGGCAAACTACGGCGGCCGCGTGACCGACGACTGGGACCGCCGCCTCACGCTCGTGTACATCAACCAGTTCTTTGCAGAAGACATCTTGCAGGTCGAGAACGTCCCGCTCTCAGACTCCGAGTACTACTTTGTCCCGGACGACGGCGACTTGCACGCGTACGCCGAGTACATCAAGCAACTGCCGCTCGATGACCCGCCCACGGCGTTCGGACAGCACCCGAATGCGCAGATCGCGTCGCATATCGACGACGGACGCGAGCTCGTCGCAACGATGCTGTCGCTCCAAGCAATGGGCGTCTCAGAAGGCGGCAAAGGCAGCGACGAGAAGGTCCTGACGCTCTTACAGAGTCTCAAAGACTCGGTCCCCGATGTGTTTGACCTCTCGAGCATCAAAGCTGGGCTCGCGACGCGCTCGGACCCGGATGCCCTCAAGACTGTGCTCCTGCAAGAGCTCGAACGCTACAACAAGCTCCTTGCGTGCATCCGCGGCTCGGTCATTGCGCTCGAGAAAGGCACCCAAGGCTCGGTCGTGATCACACCAGAGCTCGAAGCGATCTACGTTGCGCTGCTCATGGGGAGCGTTCCAAAGGCGTGGAGCTTCTGCTACCCGTCGCTCAAGCCCCTTGGACCGTGGACGCAGGACCTAAAGCTCCGGTGCGAGCAGATGAACAAGTGGGCAAACCACGCGCTCCCGAGCGTCTTCTGGCTCTCGGGCTTCACGTACCCGACTGGCTTCCTCACTGCGCTGCTCCAGACCGCCGCGCGGAAGAACGGGATCTCGATCGACTCGCTCAACTGGGAGTTCGTCGTGATCAACCAGAACGAGAACGCGCTCACGGCTGGACCCAAGGACGATGCGTATATCCGCGGACTCATCCTCGAAGGCGCGCGCTGGGACTTTGACCACGACTGCCTCACAGAGCCACTGCCAATGGAGCTCCACTCGAGCATGCCGATCCTGCACTTCAAACCGGTCGAGTCGAAGAAGAAGTCGTCGAAAGGGCTCTACAGCTGTCCGCTCTACATGTATCCGCTCCGCACTGGCACGCGCGAGCGCCCGTCGTTCATGATCGCAGTCGACCTCAAGTCTGGTGCAGGCAAGTCGCCTGACATCTGGACGCGGCGTGGCACTGCGTTGCTCCTGTCGCTCAGTACCTAATGACACGTGCTACATGATTGAACGAAGGAAGGAAGGAAGACACTGTGTGCATCTCTCTCTCTCTATTGTGCATTGCCTCTCGGTCGTTCTGTGTACTTGGTCATCTTTGCATCTAGTCATCCATGTCAGAGCGCGAGCCACGCATGGTCGTCGCCGTCGTTCCCGCCTTCGTCAGGATGCAACGTCGACGCTCGGAGCTTTGCACTCACGTCCAGGACGTCCTTGCGCAGTCGCCGAGCGCGTCGGTCGCTCGCGCCAAAGTGGCTCTCGACAATGTAACACGCAGTGCGCAAGTGCGTCTCTGCGCCGCGGAGGTTGCCCGTATCGAGCAAGAGCTCACCGAGGTCCCGTGCTGCGTCTGAGGCTTCGATCGAGCACTCGCCATAGCCGTCACGAGCAGCGCGTGCGATCGCTTCCAGCACACTGCGCCGCTCGTCCTTTGCGCCATGAGACGCTGCGAGCAGCGCGAGGCACTGGCGGAACGCGTCGATCGCCTGCGCACAGCACGCGCGCTTCGTGCTATCGGCACTGGCAAACCCCTGTGCAAACGAGACAAAGAACTCGCCGACGTGCATGTACATCGCACGCGCAGTCTTGCTCTCGTGCTGCTGCCGATGGAGCTTCGCGACTTCGAGACGCAGGAACGCGGACGCTGGCACTGGCCCGTTGCACGCGTGCTCGTAGATCTCGATCGCCTTTGTAAAGTACCGCGCGCTCTCGCGCAGCTCGCTCTTGAGTGCGTAGATCTGCGCGAGCGTGACGTGCACGATGGCAGTACTCACGTGCTCGCGGCCGTAGTGGCGCTCTTGGAGCGACCAGGCTTTCGTGCAGAGCTCGATCGCGTCTTCGACCATGCTGGGGTCAGGGCGCACGAGTGCGGTTGTCGAGTGTGCGAGCACGAGTGCATCGCGCGCTCGTGCTTCGGCTTCTTTCTTTGGAAGCACAGCGCTGGACCGCGCGCACTCGTCGTCGATCACTTCGATCGCTTTCGCGCGCAGTGCGCGGCTCCCATCGACCGACTCGAGCCACTTGCTCGCGCTCTCGAACGCGCTCTGCTGCGCAACAACGCCGAGCTGCTTGAAGCGCACAGCCATGGCTTCTGCGAGCACGAGGTAGAACTGCACGAGGCTATCGCTCTCAGTGCCAACGAGCTGCTCTTGCTGCGCGAGTGCGAGCTGCACTTGCCGCACTGCATCGCCGAGCTGGCCACGACGGAGGAACAAGCGACCCATGAAGAGCTTGAGCCGCGGCCAGAGCTCTTGCACAGCGTCGTCGTAGAGCTGGCGACTGCTACCGAGCTCGACGACTTCGGACCACGTGAGCGAGTGGTGCTGATAGCGCTCAAGTAGCAGCTGGAGTGAGAGGCAGAGCGTCTCGAGGTACTTGTCGTCATCACTGCTGCCTTTGCTTTGGCTGCTCTTGACTGCGGCGTCAAGGCGCGTATGGAACGTGTGGAACGGTACAATGCCATCATGTGCGAGGTCGAGACACGCAAAGTGGCTGCGCACCAAACGGAGTGCGCTCTCAGGCGCGGCGTGCTCGAGACGCGCGACATAGCGCTGGAAGCGCGCGCTCTTGCGCTCGAGCTGCAGGAGGAGCTGCTGCCAGTGGAGCTGTTGCGCTGTCCCGAACGCTGCGCAAAGCGCTTCATGCGTCAGTGGCGATGCGTCGCTGCGTGAGCCTTGGGTCTCGCTGCTCACATCACCGTCGTCATTGTCTGTATCAGTGCTACTGCAGCAGTCTCCCAGTAGCTCGACTGCTTGGTCGAGCGAGAGATGTCCTTTGCTGCCTTCGCTACTCACCTGGAGCTCGTACAGACGCTCGAGCGCTCGTGCAAAGCGTGATCGCTCGCGAGCGGCTGACTGCTGCGATGTCAGCTGCGCGCCGAGCTCTTTGAGGAGCTCGCTCGCAGTCGAGATGTGGATGTGCCCTTGCTGCCAGAGGTTGATGCGCGCGTACGCCTCCGCGAGCTCGATCTCCGCGCGCACATACGGCAGGCTTGCGCGGTCGTGCACCATCTTGGCGAGTGAGAGGATGCGCATGCGACCCCGCAGGAGCTGCTCAAAGAGCGAGTGCCCGTCGTCGTCGTAGAACTGGTGGTAGAATGGATCCGCGCACTCTTCGTCGAGCAGCGCGCTGTCGTTCAGGATCTCAGTACTCGCACCACTGTCGTCTTGGTCTGCGACACTCGGCGCATCGCGCTTGCTCACGAGCGGCTTGGCGAACACACCAATGCGCGCGTGTCCAGAGCTCTCGAGCACTGAGCTCGCAGTCGAGTTGGACGCACGTGCTAATCGTCTCTGCGAGTCGCTCCTCTGGCGCTTTGTACTCGCTTGGTTGTTGTCGAGCACCAGTAGCACTACCAGCTGGCTCAGCGCGGTGTGGGGAGCGCTTGAGCGTGTAGAGCGGAAGACGCGGCACAGCAGTCATGCTCAAGTGGGCTTAGTGCCGGCTATCTTGAAGCGCCACGATGTTCTATTCAAGCGATAGAGTCACTTTGAACAACTACAATCCCGTGGTCGGTGTCAATGCGGACGCTGAAAGACTCGATGTGAACACGAAGGTCCAACTGAGTTCCTCGTCATGAAGAGCACGTGCACATCGTCAAGCACATGTAGAGAGACAGCAAGCTCGATGAAGTCCTAGGTCGAGAGCACGACTTCGGTGGGGTTGTTACTGCGACCAACTGGACTGTATTAATAATACGATTTGTGTGTCATACACTGCGTCACGCAATCAGAATTCCCTTGTTTTTGTCACTATCAAACCACGAAGCAGCTCACTCACAGCACAACGAAACACAAGCACGAGCAGCGACGCGCCACGTCGATCATCTGGACTGCCTCGATCGCCCGCCCTCTTCTCTCATTCATACTAGTACACGACTGCGGACCTGCTCGTCTGTGCGTCTCTCTCTCCATCTGCGTGTCTGCGTACGCTCGATCTCCCTTTCATCATCTTCCCCTCGCGCTCAAGCACATACACATACACACCAAGCACACAAGCAAGACAAGCTCGCTGCGCACGAGCTGCTACTAGACACCGAACACAGCCAGACAATCGCCACGCTCCTCGGCGATCAGCTCTCTCTCTCTCGACGACAGGCGTGACACGACACAATGGGCATCTCGGCCGCCGAAGAGAAGCGCCAAGAGGAGAAGCGCACAAAGGAGCTCCGTGAGTTCCAGCGCGCGAGTCCAGCGAACCGTCGCTGCTTTGACTGCAATGAAATGGTGCGTCCATCTCTGTATCCTGCGCTAACGCAGTCGATACAAGCGCTAACGAACGCCTGTGTATCGCTCTGGCACTCGTCGCAGATGCCGCAGTACATCTGCTTGGACTTCAACACGTTCGTGTGCACGTCCTGCAGTGGGATCCAGTACGTCACCTCTGCTACTGCTGCTCTTGCCTGTGTACGTGCGAGGCTGACGCTCTGATCCACGCAGCCGCGAGTTCGCGCACCGCGTCAAGTCGCTCTCGATGTCCAAGTTCACGGAGGCGGAAGTCAAAGCCATGAAGCTTGGCGGCAACGACGTACGTCCGTCAGCCCATCAGTACGTCTCTCTATGCGCTATCTAGTGTCTACGACTAACGCAACGGCTGTGTGTGTCTGTGTCGTCACAGGCGGCGCAAAAGTACTGGCGCGCAAAGCACGACCCGAGCTTCCGACCGCACGGCGGCACGGACGGCGAGCGCACGCGCAACTTCATGCGCTTGACGTACATCGACCGCAAGTGCGTCTCTCTGCGCATGTGTGTGAACGAGCGCTTTGGGATGAGGAGGCACTGACACTGTCTATGGACGGACGCCTGCTGCAGATGGGTCTACGAGTCGCCGCGTGAGAGCAAGAAAGACGACGCGCGCAGGACGTCATCGGTACGCGACGTCTCTCTCTCTCTATCGCTAAGTAGGATGACCGTTGCGGCGCACTGACAGACGGAGGATCGCTCTATCGACTGCGTGCTGCCCTAGGGCGGAAGCTCGCGCAGCAAGGCGTCGTTCACAGCGCCAAGCGACGACTTCTTTGGCGCAAGCAGCAAACGATCTCCTGCGTCTCCTGCGTTTGACGCGTTTGGGATCGGCGACACGTCCGCATCGAGTGGCTTTGCGCAGTTTGGCGACTTTGCTGCGTTTGGCGCCGAGGCGTCGTCTGCGAGTGCGAGTGCGTCTGGCTTTGCAGACTTTGGCAACTTTGACACAGTCGCAAGCAGCAGCAGCAGTAGCAATGGCTTTGGCGACTTTGGTGCGTTCAGCGCGTCGTCCACACCGAGTCCTGGTCCAGCGCCAGCGCTCCGGAGCGACTTTGGGTCGTTCAAGATCGCACCCCCGCCTGGTGCGAGCTTTGGCTCGTCGACTGGCTCGTCGCCGTCATCGTCATTCAGCGCTCCAACACCTGCTCCAGCGCCAGCACCAGTCCCAGCGCCAATCGTAGCGTCGCCAGTGAAGCAAGCGCCGAGCGACTTCATGGCGTTCAGCCCTGACAAAGTCGTGAAAGACCCGTTCGGGTTTGACGACGCGCCAGTCGCAGCAGCAGCAGCGGCGCACGCGCCAGTGCCGTCGTCGCCGTTTGATGCGTTTGGTGCAGCGCCGTCGCCAGCGACAAGCAGCAGTCGAGACTCGTCCGCGACTGCTTTTGATGCATTTGGCACGAGTGCATCAGCGTCGTCCTCGACTGGCGGCTTTGACGCATTTGGCAGTGGAGCTGCGTCTGCAAACGCGTCGCTGGCGTTCGATGCGTTTGGTAGTACGCCGTCACCAGCAGCAGTGCCATCACCGTTTGATGCATTTGGCTCGCCAGTCGCAGCCGCTCCTGCTGCGCAAGCGACGCCGTTCGATGCGTTTGGCGGCGACTTTGGCTCGAGCGCAACCAACTCACGCGCAAGCTCTGGCTCGACGTTCACCAGTGCCACTGGTGCTCCGACAGATCCGTTCAGTGCGTTCAGTCCGCGCGTCTCGAGTGGCAGCAAGACACCAGAGCCTGCAGCTGCTGCTCCTGCAGCCGCTGACCCGTTCGCTGCGTTTGATGAAGTCGATGCTGCGCCGCTCTCGAACACGTCGTCGACGACTGGGAGCTTTGGCCACAGCACTGGAGCGTCAAGCGACGCCTTCGGCGCAAGTGCGAGTCATGCGCCAGCGCAGTCGTTCGCAGGAACGACGCCACATGCACACAACGCATTCGACCTGCACGCGCCAGCAGCAGTAGCAGCGAGTGATCCGTTTGCATTTGCAGGCGTCACGACGTCGACTGGCAGTGGCAGTGCGAGCAAGAACAACAACTTTGGGGCATCAGGTGGCGCGGCACACCAGCCAAACAGCGCGTTTGCCTCAGGCTTTGGCGGCGCTGGAGCGAATCCGTTCCAACCACAGCAGCAGCAGCAGACGTTCCAGCCAATGTACAATCCAATGTTCATGCAGCAGCAGCACCCAGGTCAGCAGCCGCAGAGCTTCCAGCAGCAACAGCAGCACCCAGGACAACAGCAGCAGTGGTTTGGCCACGCACAGCAGCAGCAGCATCCTGGTTCGTTCCAACAGGCGCCAGGTCCGTTCCCACACCAGCAACAGCAGCAACATGGTGGTGCTCCAAACGGCATGCCACCTGCGCTCCCAGTCCACGCCAAGGTACAGTCGTGGCTTTCACTTGAAGCGCAGACGCTGCCACTCTCTTGTCCTGGCCACACGCTCACTCACTCACGCACGCACGCACTTGTTGGCTCATGCGATGCGAAGCAGCCTGCGACTGAGACGCCTGCAGCGCTCAACGACCCGTTCGCTGCGCTGAACATTGGCTTGGGCAGCGCGTCGAGTGCAGCGCCGTCGTCTCGTGGGACGTCGTTCGAGCAGCGCAAGTCCGGCTCCGCGTCTGGCTCGTTCTCGAACGGCCATGGCGCGCCGTCGCCGTTCACGCAGAGTCGCCAGAACTCTGGCTCGGCTACTGCTGCTGGTGCTGGCGCGAATGCGTTTGGTGGCATGAGTGCGTTCCCAAGTGCCACACCGACTAGCAACTCGCGCGGGAACTCGTTCAAGACGCAGCACGCGCCAGGCGCTGAAGCGTTCGGTGCGTCACAGTCGAATGCGTTGCCGATGGGGTCGTTCTCGTACGGAGCAGCACCGCCAGCAGCACCACAAGCGATGGCGTTTCCTGGACCGTACGTACTAGCGCTGGCTGTGTATGTTGATCGACTCGTGGCGCCAGATTTTGGCTAACTGAACGGCCACTGGGGCTGCCTGCAGGTCGCAATCGCCCATGGGCTCGTTCTCAAGTGCGTCAGCGCAGACGCCAGCGCCAGCGAATGCGTTTGGCGACAACGCGTACGTTGCAGCTCACTCACTGACGAACTGACTGGTCTCACTGACTGACGAAGTGCCTCTGGTGTGTACTCGTGACGCACTAGGTTTGGCGCATTCGCGAGTGCTCCACCGCGCGCCGACTCGTTCAAAGGACCAACGTCGTCGAGTGCTGCAGCAGCGAACCCGTTCGACATGTTCTAGTCGCGCGTCAAGTCATCGCAGATACAGATAGGCAGATGTGACTACCACTGCCACTGTGGCGACACATACAGAGACCTCTGCTGTTTGTCCACTAGCATGCGTCGCGCCATTGACTCCATGCACTTGCTTCACATGGCTCTTGCTCTTCATCAAGTACTGTCACGCCTACAACCAGAGCGATCAACCACGTTCATGCAAGTGTCCTTGCTCTTTCAACGAAGCCATCTCTAGATCTCTAGAACCAGTCTCATGCAGCAGGACACCACAGCACAGCACAGTAGCAACAGACACCTCAGACGCAGTGCAGGGGTGGATCTCATGCTTGGATAGACAAGTGGCAGCGCAGTGCAGCTGTGTGTGGGGCACGTGACAGAGTGGCAAGTGCACACTCCGTCGCCATCACAGCCACAGCAGCAGCCGCACGCGTCGCCAGTGTGCAGCACAAAATCCGCCCGGACCGAAGACCGCAAGAGGAGGAGGAGCTGAGGAGCTCCTCCCCATTGCGGTCAACCCAGTGACGGCAACAGACAGAGCAGGTGGGTGTATTCGACCGACCTTAGTCTTGCTCTCCTAGCAGTTGCAGAGTCCATGTGCGCGCGTGGCAGCAGCGAGTCGCTTACTGGTCGTCGCCGATGTTGCCCTTCTCGCTCACGTAGATACCGTCGAGGAACTTACGGATATCCTTGCGCTTGACGAGGCACGCCTGCGTGATGTTCGCGGCGTCCTGCGACACCTTGGCAAGGTCGATGCCCGAGAGCTCAATCTGGTCCTTGATGTCCGGCGAGCGGAAGTACGTCACACCCTCCGAGAGTACGACACGGCGCACGCGCTTCTCACCGAGGAAGTTACGGATCTCCACGGCGCCGTTCTCGTACGTGACGTTGATCGGGAAGTGTGCGTACACGAAGCGCATCTTGTACTTGAAGCCGTCACGGACACCCGTGATGAGGTTCTCAATGAGCGAGCACACCGTGCGCACGCACGCGAGCTGCTTGCGGTTGCCGAACCACAGGTCGACGCGGAGCGTCGTCTTGTTCACGCGGCGCATGTCGAGCGTGATGTGGCGAAAGTCGCGCGAGAGCGTGCCGCGCTTGCCGGTCACGGTCACCTTGCGGCCGTCAAGCACGAGCTTGACGTCGGCAGGGATCTCAACGTTGCGGGTAGCCAGGAGCTGACGGACCATGGTGGATTGATTGCGCGAGTGGGGACTGCTAGTTCGCAAATGACTCGCTCCATGCTCACAAGCACATCGAGCATGTCCAGCCGTCAGAGTCGGCCAGCCGCCACCACTCAATTGCCGACTTGCACGCAGCATACAGTTTTCAAGTCAACATCGTTATGGGGTCCACAACACATTAAGTGGACCACTACATATTTGATGTGGTCAACACGGCATTTGCTTGACTAGGAAAGCAGGTCACAGTTTGGAGCCGATCGACCGCAACGATGATGGAGCGCTCGCCCGAGTTCGACGAAGCGATCGGTGCGTTCGTTCACATATCCTGTCTGTGTGTAAGCATGACCAAGCAACTCACAAGCGCGTGTGTCTTTGCATACAGAGAAAGCCAAAGTGTCGGTCAAAAACATGCTTGTCGGCGGCGGCATTGCTGGTGCGCCTTGCGCTCTCGACTTTACTCAATTGCAGCAGCTCGGATACACACGAAGCGCAGTACACGCGCCACTGCTCTTCTCGCTCTGCTCACATACACATACTTACACTTGACAGGCACGACTGGCGCAGTCTGGGGCGCCTGCCTCGCTGCATTGCGCAACGAGAGCATCAAGTTCTACTCGGCGTCGATGGCGACCAACTTCTTCCTCCTCTCGTCGACCTACATCGGTGCGTCTTGAGCTCTTGTCTACGAGTCACTGCGCTTATGCAGTATTAATGAATACTCGTTTTGTGTGCTTGCTTGGCACAGCGCTCGAAGAGGTGATCGCCGATAAGACCGGCTCGAAAGATCTCAAGACTGGCGCAGCAGCCGGTGGTCTCACAGGCGGCTTCTACGCCGGCATTGTCGGTGCGTACATAGCCGCTTGAGCGCACTCTCTCTCTCACTTCATCACATGCGCTCGCGTGTGCTGTCGACTACGATGAGCTGATTGGATCAGCATGGCTCGCTTGCGCTCTTGCTTGATCTGTAGGCGGCCGTCTTCGCGGTTTGCAAGGCGCTGCAGCTGGTGCAACGCTTGGTGCAGCCTCGGTCTTTGGTCGCGAGCACTTTCAGCGCTGGCGACTAGCAAAGGCGCTCGAGCGGTACGAAGAGAAGTACGGGACCGCACCAGAGGTGTACTACCCGAACACCGACATCCTCATCGAGTCGAAAGGACCCGTGCGCGAGCTCGAGTTCCCGTCGCTGCTGCCCAAGTCGATCAAGATCACAGACGACGAGATCGAGCGTCGCATCCAAGTGCGCGTCGAAGAGCTGCGCCAGCAAGAGCGCGAGGCGCAGATTGCGCCAGTGGCACCGAGTGGCACGTCAGAGAGTGTCTAGACACAGTGTGCGACGGCAATAGTCAATACAAACGCAGCATCAGCACAGAGTCCGAGTGCTTTGCTCTCTTGCCAAGCGTAGATCAAAGCCAAGTGTAGGGTCGTTCTTGGCTCGCTCAATTGGTCGCGAAAGGACCTACGGACGAGCAGTGAGATCGCAGTGTCCTTCGATGGACCACGTGCTCGCGACATCTACGACGAGTTAGCTCGTGGATTCAGGTAGCTCGTGCTCGCAGACGACGCGAACAGACAACCGCTTCCACGTCGTCAACGACGAGTGCGTGCGGAGATCGAGGAGATCGAGGAGAGTGAGATGGAGAGCGAGGAGAGCGAGAGTGACAGTGTCTATGAGTCCGAAGTGTAAGTGCATCAATCAATCCATGTCTGCGTCTTCATGCGCTACTTGCTGTTACGACTTCGTGCTGTCTTTTAAGAAGACTGGCTGGACATGTACGCGATGTAATGAATAATGAGCAACGGCGTCTTCGGGATCGTCGTCGAGCTTTGCATCCATGAGCAAGTGTGTACGTACCTCGTCCGAGAGCTTCGTCACTGACGTCGCACGCTTGACCGTTCGTATGTGCGTCGCTTTTGCGCGTGATCGACACACTTGGAGCTTTGAGACTTGGCCGACTGACGATCGTTTTTGCACACATGTGATTACCATTTGCATCAGCTGGTGGGCAGAGGTCGATGGCATGGCATGGCGCGCGCGCAGGCGCTGTAGCGCTCTGAACGCCATCGCACGACGGCGCCGACGATCTTCGACGAGCGCAACGAGACAGCAAGACAACGAAGCATCGAGTCGCGAAGAAGAAGGAAAGAAGTCAGTCAGCGCACGCGCTCGCTCGTGTCCATGCAGCTGCGTGTGCCGTAGCGCGCTGAACGTCAGTCAGTCGCACATTCACTGACCTGCCCACAAGCGCTTCGACGTCGACTGCATTCGCAAAGTGTGGACGCGCGTGTGTGAACAAGCAAGCAAGCAAGAGTACGACAGACAGAGAGACATACATGAGTCTCGCCGAGCGCAGCAGCAGAACCGCTGCCGTCGGTGGCACCACTACGCTCAACAACAGCTTGTCGGACGTCAAAGTGCGGCCGCTCCAGGTCGCTCTGACAGTGGAGCGTGACGACACCACCACGGATGACGACGATAACGACACGAATGACGCGACACTCGACAGCAGCAAACGCGACACTGTCCCGCTGCTCGCGACGTGGTCGCCTGCGCATGATCCAAAGCACTCTCGAGAGCACAAGAAGCGTCTGAGCAGCGCTGGCACTGCGCACCTTCCACTCACAACCCGTTTGATGCAGAGCTGGCGACGGACACAAGCGCTCCAGTACATTGCGTTCTCTGCGCTCCACTTCAGTCTCATGTCGGCGTGCGTCAAGTACGCGAGTCGCCGCGTATCGTCACACGAGACGGCGTTCTGGCGCACTGCGATCGCGTGGCTCCTCAACTATGTACGTACCTGACGTGAGTGGTAGCCTCCTAGAGCCACTGGATCGCTAAGTGTGCTCACAGTGTCTGTCTATCGCCTGATGACGGTGTAGGCGATGCTCCGATACTACCGCGTGAGTCTCGCCGTCGCCCCGAAGCACCGACGCGCGCTCCTTCTGCGTAGCATCGTCGGGACGCTCGGGATCAGTCTCAAGTTCTACGCCATGTCCAAGATGGTGCTCACGGACGCCGTCGTGATCATCTTTACGAGTCCTGTGCAGACGTTCCTGCTGGTGCGTCGCGCCTCTGAGACGTACTAGGACAACTCTAGACACTGTTGCTGTTCATGGAGCTAACACACCACGTGGCTCTGGTGACTAGGGAGCACTTGTCCTCGGTGAAGCTGTGAACCGCGTCGACTTTGCAAGCGGTGTGCTATCGTACGCCGGCGTGCTCTTTGTCACGCGCCCGACGTTCCTTTTCCCAGCCGAGACGCAGTCAAAAGATGCAACGACGCTCGCGATCCTCTGTGCCCATGGCGGCGCGTTCATGCAAGCGTGCTGCTACATCTGCATGCGCACGCTCCAGGACGTGAACTTCATGGTCACGATCCACTACTTTCTGCTCTTTGGTATCGGCTTCTCGCTCCTTACGCTCGTGATGCTCAGTGTGGTACGTGCGAGAGCCTTACAAGAGCGAGCTGCTTGCTTGTGAGACTGACGCTTCGTGCTCTCATATGCGATGTCGGTGCATGGTGGTAGCCGCTCCAACTGAGTCTTCCAGTCGACACGCTGCTCGCGCTCTTTGGCAGCGGCTTCTTTGCGTTCGTCGGCCACATCTTCCTCACCAAAGGCTTCCAGCGCGAGAAAGCCGGCATTGCGTCCGTCATGCGGTACTTTGACGTTGTGTTTGTGCTCGTTTGGGACACGACGATCCTCGGCGAGCACGTGAGCGGCTACAGCATCTTTGGCGGCGCGATCATCCTCCTTGGTGCTGGCTTGATCGTCGTGCGGCGCGCGCATGCAGCAAAGTGACGAAGCTGACGCGAGTACAAGTGGCTGTTTGGAGCAAACAGTGCGCTAAAGTGACGCCAGTGTGCGATGTCGTGCGTTTGTCAATGTGCATGTATCCATATCGCTTTACAGAGGTGTATCCATATCGATTTTGAAAGGGTTTCAGCAGATCAGATCCAGAGGTCTTGTGAACAAGCAAGTTTGAGTTGTTTGGACGTGCTCGTGCGCGTGATCAGAGCACAAAGCACGTTGCGTCCGTCTTGCACTATCAATCGTACACGCAAGCAGTTGACACGCGTGGATAGCGCTCCTCGTCGTCGTCGTCGCACTGCGACACCACCTCCTTCCTCTCCACACTTCAATGTGCGCGCGCCAGCACACGAGGATGGCTGGAACAACGCTCGAGCATACCGCGTACTGGATGCTGCAAGCAATGCTCGCTCACTCTTGATCTAACTACACGCAGACGTCTGCACTGGACGAAGACAAGCAGCGCTCTGGAGCTCAAAGCATTGTGATGGCGCTCCGTCAAGACGACGCTGCGACCGCATCGCCGACACTCGTGCCAGCATCATCAAACAGCGCTGCTCGCCATGCTAAAGGCAGCAAAGTGCTCGCGCTCGACAGCCTTGTGACCGACAGCGACGCTGAACCAGATCGCAGCGATGGGAACGACACTGCGCCGCTGCTTGGAGCCAAGACGAGCGATACAGCCCCGGACGACAAGCTCTCAGACTCAGCAGCGAACCACACAAGCGACGCAGACGCGACAATGGTCCCAGTCCATCGACCGTCTCGCGCACGGCGCGTGCGTGCACTTGGCTACGTCATCTTTGCAGCATTCAACTTCAGCATCATGTCGGCGTGCGTCAAGTACGCCTGCCGCTTCGTCTCGCCGCACGAAGTCGGGCTCTGGCGCACGATCCTCGCATGTGCATTCAACTACGTACGTACGCTCGGTGTTGCTTCCGTCCTGCACGTTCTCTCCTATCAAGATGAGCATGCTGACAAGACATCGATGTCTTTCTCTCTCTCTCAACGACCGCTACAGGTGTGTGTTCGCGTCAAGAAGATCGATCTGCGTGTCGACGTCGCACATCGCAACTTGCTGCACTTTGGCGTTGTGCTTGTGTTCATCTGGGACACAACGATCCTCGGCGAGCGCGTGAGTGGCTACAGCGTCTTTGGTGGTCTCGTGATCGTCGCTGGTGCAGTTGCGATCGGTGTGCGGCGTGCACGAGCGCGAAGATGAGTGATGAGAGCCAGTAGACACGCGATGGACGATAGACTCGTCAGCAGGTGGTGCTACGTAGGTGGGATGCAAGGCAGTGTGTCGTAGTACTAGAAGCGATACATACACACACAAAGCGCTTGCCTATCTATCTGCGAGTCGAGTGCATGTCGTGATACCAAGCGAGAGTGTCTGAGGACTCTGTTGGCACCACACGACGCACGTACTCGCGTCCGCCAGCGACTGCGCGCCTATGGCTGCTCCATTGTGCCGTAGTTGATCACGCGCTTGGTGCTTCCAATATTGCGGCTCCCAGCCGCCGGTGTTGGTGGCAATGGCGACGCGCGCGGCGTGATGCTCTGGCGTAGCGTGAGCTCATAGTCCGAGTATTCGTCGAGCGCAACGACCGGTGCGCGCCACTTTGCGAGCACGTCCGGTGTCCACACAAACACAAACACGCCGACGCAGAACGCAGCGATGAGGTGGCCACAGACTGCTGCTGGCAAGACGCAGAACGGCGCGCTCCAGGCTTGCGGGATGATGCGCTCCCAGAGCACATAGACGTTGTAGAGCGGCAGGACGACGCGCGCTGCGAACCAGCAGACGTACGTGATGTAGAAGAACGCTTTGTGCACTGGCGTCTTGCCGTACCCGAGCTGCTCGAGGAACGTCGTGACGTTCATCGGAATGACTGCGAACTCGACGAGGAGGAAGAGCGAGAGGAGGTAGAAGTCCATGCCACATCCGGTGTAGAAGTTGTAGATCAAGTACGGCACACTGGCAGCAGTCGTAGGACAGAAGCCGTGAGTCGCCATGGAAAGGGATGGATCATACGAGGAGATAGATAGAGTATCGAGACGTACGCTGCGACGATGTGGTGGATCACGAACACGCGCCAGAGCGGCACGCGCCAGCGCACGAGGACGTAGAGGTCAAAGACAAAGTAGCCGCACGCTGCAGTGATGAGTGAAGCGAGAGCGAGAACAAGTCGTGACAGTGTGAGCGAACAACTGCAGTACGAGACGCATACATTTGAAAACACGTGTGTGTACGTACAGAACGAGAAGAGCGCAGTGGCGACGGATGTGGAGCTCATGGGCAGCAAGTGGTCGTCCCAATTCTGCTTGAGCAGCGTCGTGAGCATGCCGACGACAATGATCACTGCATGGATCGTCGAGTTGATGCTGCGCGAATGAGCAACATGAGCACAAATGCGTGAGTACAAGCGCAGCAGATCGATCGCAGTCGCGACTTGGATGCACAGATGCGCACCGCGAGCTCCAGTCGCCTTGCTCCGCGTGCGAGAAGTCGCGGTAGACGCGCACGTAGCGCCACGAGAGCGCACAGGCGACATGAAAGAGCACGGCCCAGAGCGCGGTCGAGGACACGAGCAGCACGAGGTTGCGCAGCGCAGTGGGCGTCATGGCGGCGGAAGTCGTAGCGTAGCGATCGGCGGGCAGGCAGAGTGACTGCGCCGGCTGTTGCGCGTGTTCGAATGACCAGCTGCGCGAAAAGTTTGGAATGCGTGAAGAGCATGAACACATGGTACAGTGTACCGTTTCGAAGACTCAGTGGTACGCTGTACCGTTTTGAGTCAGACGAAAAAACACGCTGATTTCACTTCATGTGACTATCTGTATACAAACGCAAGTATATTTTCTGAACCCACACGCTGTCCTGTGGGTTCGCGATGACTCGTCGAGATCGATTGCTCAACTCGATGTGTTCCGAGTCGTTCTGGTGCGTTGACCCTCCATCGAAATGCGGTCTTTCATTTGGTTGCGTCCACTTGGAGTGCTTTGTGCGTGTATCCTACGTTCGTCTGCGCGTTCGTGCTGTCTCGCCACTGTCGCTTGTGTCGTCACTAAAGTCCGAGAGGCTGCGTGATGTCCAAGTGGAACCACTCGACAAAACAGATCCTGATCGCCATTGCGCTGCATGACCCTCTTCAACGAGACGTGTACATCGTGTTGCATGTCTTGCTCAGACAACATGCTGCGTGGCGCTCCGTTGCGCGTGCTGTTCTTGCTCCATCACCAAGTGAAGATGCATGTGACATTGGCAATGCCGATTCGGCAGTTGGGCTCGAGCTCTTACGCTGTGAATGTGACGCAGGTCTCGTACATGAGAGCTCTCAAGGAGCTGAGCTTGTGCGAACTGCTTTCGAAGGTCAATCAGTCATAGCAACCTCAGTCAAGACGAGTATGAACGCCATCGCTTCATTCATTGCCCATTCGTCACACTCATATGAGATCAGCTACGCGCCATGTATGCAACTGCTATCAACGTACGATGTGAGCCGCACCATCAGCGGTCCATCGATCGACATCGTCGCGGTCTGGCGGTAGTGGATCGCATGCGGATCACGCTCTGTCGTGACGTCAAACTTGCTCAAGAGCGCGGCCATCGTGATCTTCATCTCCATGAACGCAAA
>JAASFL010000198.1:0-29222 GCA_023333735.1 Globisporangium takayamanum
AACCTCAAGTCAAAGTGATAAATCACGCCATTTCATCACTAGGACGGGCTCGAACAGGCGCACCGCTCACATACAATTTTCAAGGTTAAACCTCACCGCCCTCGCTTTTTTCAGTATCGAAACCTTCTTCCCACCGCTCACCTCACCCTGCAACGACTGTCGCACAACGAACGACTGCCGCGCATGCCCGTTCGTTGAGGTCACTTGCAAGCCTCTAGGTAGCCCTCATTCTACTGCGCGACAACAGCTTCTGTGCAGTGTCTACTGCACGAGCGAGTGAGTACGTGCTGAACTCGCTCACGTTGCGAGCGCAGATCCAGGAGATCGAGCGCAGATCGCGTGGTACGTCCGTTCATTTGCGTATGGAGATGGGCATGTGTGCATGTCCTCGCAACTCGAGCGCTCACTCACTCACTTGCGTCTCTACGCTGTTGCTGCGGCTGCTGTAGATCGCAACAACACCAAGTACACCGACGACAACGCCGCCGCCGCCGCCATGCCTGCGAGCAAGAAGCGCATCAAGCTCCGTTCGGCGTCGGCCATGCTCGAGCAAAAAGTGCCGGCCGCACTGCGCGACTGGGTGTACATTTGGCACGGCGTGCGCGTGCAGAGCGCACCGACCGGCGGCGCGATCTTCCACGCCGGCTCGCGCACAGAGAACCTGTCGTTCTGGCAGCAGTTTGTGCGGTTGCCAGCAAACTCGCTCTTCCCGCGCGTCGAGACGCACGCAAACCCGCGGCGGCAGTACAAAGACTTTCTCTACGTCCTGCTCAACTTGCGCTGGCCGATGCTCTTCACAGCGCTCCTCGCAGTCTTTGTCGTCCACATCTTTGCGTTCGCAGTCATTGCGTGCTTTGGCTGCCGCGAGCCGACGTCGTTCCTCCACGCATTCGACTTGAGCTACCAGACGTTCACGACCATTGGCTTTGGCGTCGTCTTCCCGCAGCGCACGTGCAGCAACGTCGTGATGACGATCGAGTCGTTCGCGTCGATGCTCGTGACATCGGCGATCACTGGTCTCGTGTTTGCAAAGTTCGCCAAGCCGATCGCCAAGATCGCGTTCAGCAAAGTGTGCGTCGTGCAGCCGTACGGGAAGCACCACCTCGCGCTCGTCGTGCGCGTGGCGAACGCAACGCAGTCGCGCGACGTCACGCACGACGTGATCATGGAAGCAAACTTTAAGCTCAACCTCTTGCGCATTGAGAGTGTCGACAATGTCGACAACACTGTCGAAAATGACAATCTCGACGCCAGTCAAAGCAGCTCAAGCGATCGGCGCAAGTCGCTGCGGTCGTACAACCTCAAAGTGCTCCAGAACAACTTCATTACGTTCCGCATGGGCGTCGCGGTTGTGCACGTGATCGACGACGAGAGTCCGTTCTTTGGACTGAGCGAGCGCGAGATCCTCGCATCGGACATGATCCTCGAAGTCGCAATGTCGGGCGTTGACTCGACGCTCCAAGACACGGTCGCAGAGCGCTGCATGTACACTGCGAGCGACTTCAAGTGGGGCTACCGCTTCGCTGAGCTTCTCGACTTTGACGAGCACAACATGGAAGTGCTCATGAACTTTGCAAAGCTCAGTGTGATCGAACCAGCGCCAATCAACGTGGACAAGTACGTCCGACCTGCTGCTGCAGCAGTGGCTGCGCGCGCTAGTGCAGCCGCGAGCAGTGGCGTCAGTACAGCGTCGCGGACGAAAGCGCGCAGTGGAAGCAGCGACGCACGCAATGGCGGTGCTGCGTTAGAGCCAATTGACGAGCTCGGTGCAGAGGACCTCGAGGTGTTTCGACGCCAGCAGTCGTCGTCCGATAGCTCAGGCATGGCGCAGCGCGTGCTCCGGCGCGTGCCGAGCAAGTGCAGTCTTGGCATGGAGCCGCTCTTTGAGCCGCTGCTGCAGCGACCTGTTGGGACGCAGCGGATCCCACACACTGCATTGTCGTCTACTGCTAGTGGTGCTGCGGCTGCAACAGCCGAGGCTGCGCGCCACCAGCGTCTCGCATCCGGATCGTCTGCGCTCGAGCGCTCTGGGGACTCGAGCACAATCGGTGAGTTCATCATCCCAATGCCGCAGAAGCGGCAGATCCAGAGCCGCCTCGCTGGTGAAGCCGAGCCAGACGAAGACGAGACGAGCACCGTGTCGGACCTCGAAGGCGACAAGAGCGACAGTGACGAAAGCGACACTGGCAACGGCAGCGCATACCACGAGCTCCGCGACGACGCGTCAGTGCCAGCAAGCACTGATGGCATTGTCCGGCAGCGCTCGCGCGGCGCCCAGTCGATCGTGTCGATTGACGTCGAAGACACACCGCGGTTCCTCAAGATCACGCCACTGCACATGCCCAAGTCGTTTGACTTTATGCGTCTGTACCACAGTGCGCTGTACGTACGCTGGCCGCGCATCATCTGCATGTTTGTGCTCGCGTTCCTCGCGATCAACCTCACGTTCGCGCTGCTCTACTGGCTCAAGGCGGACGACATGATGTGGTACCCAGAGGTGACGGTCTCAAAGTTTGAGCTCGCGTTCTTCATGAGCGTCCACACGCTCGCGACGATCGGGTACGGCTCGATTGCCCCAAAGCCCGAGTCGCTGTACATGAACTTTTGGATCCTCGTCGAGTCGTCGCTTGGGATCATCGCCGTGACGATCATCACTGGCATCGCCTGGTCCAAGTTTGCGCGTCCGCGTGCGCACATCCACTTCTCGGCCAAGATCGCACTCTGCCGCATCTACGGCCATCGCTGCCTTGTCTTTCGCGCAGCGAACACGCGGCATAGTGGCGACGTCCACGAGAACTTCTTTCGCATCGGGGTGATCTTGACGAACCGCAAGACGGGACTGCGGCAGATGTACGACGTGCCGCTCGTGACCGCCGAGTGGCCGTCGATCAAGCTCCCTGCGACGCTCATCCACATCATTGACGCCTCGTCGCCATTCTACAAGTTCCACTCAGTCGCAGACTTGTCCGAGTCGCGCGTCGCAGTCATTGCGCTCCTCACTGGACTCGACACGACGTTCTCTGAGAACGTCTACGCGCGCAAGATGTACTTTTGGGACGACTTCACGTGCGACCAGCGCTTTGCCGACTTTGCGCGCGTCGAGCGCGACCGTGTCGTCGTCGACTATGAGCGCTTTGACGCGTTGGAGCCTGAAGTGAGCGCACCGATGCCGCCAGTCTGTGTGAGACAGTGATGGAAAGAGAGCGAGAGCAAGAGAACGACACGTGCATGTGTGTGTACTAGTAGTAATAGGTCCATGCGACCATGCGACCACCACGGCCAACACTGTTGTGTGCCTTCGTTCTCGTCATCTCGGAGGCACAATCCATGTCCTATGACGCACAGAACTGCTTTACGAGCTGTGTGCTCTCAGCGTCCTGGCGCTGCTGCAGCTGCTTGCAGTACGGCGTCCCGCTTGCGCGCACGGCGACTTGGTTCGTGAACGTGTTTGTGAGTATCCACGATGGGAGCGCTGTGACCTGCGTGTTTGGGAACAAGAGACCTCGCAGCGCTGGACTTGGACGCACATCAGTAGGGAACGATGTGATCGGGAGCAGCTCGAGCTCGAGGTAGCTGAGCGTTGGGAGCTCAAAGAGCGCAGCAGGGAGCTGTCGGATCGGATTGAAGTTGAGGATGAGCCGCACTGCGTTCATGCGGAGCAACACATCGGGCACTTGTGTGAAATAGTTCGCGCCAAAGATGAGGCTCGCGCCAGTTGACCAGCGCTCGTGCAGGTCGGACGGCAGGTCCTGGAGCTTGCAGAGCGCAATGAAGATGAGTCGGAGCGTTGGCGGAAAGTCGCGCGAGACGATCCCAGGCGGCAGTGTCGAACCGTTCCCGAACGCGCGCATGTCGACGTGCGCAGCAACAAAGTGGTGGATGTGCGGATGGTGGTGCTTCGTGAGCGCAACGCTCTCGGACCACTCAAGCACAGTCACGTTCGAGAGGTAGAGTCCACCGATGTTGGTGAAGCTCTGGAGACTCGGTGGCGTGTGCAGCGCTGGGCAGTTCGAGATCGAGACAATGCTCACGAACGTCGGTTCGAACGCGGACCAGATACTCTCGACCTCGGCAGCAGTGCCGACCATGGTGATGTGGTTGAGACAGCTGATGTCCACGAGCGCACACGCAGGACGCGGCGTGAGCCACGGTCGCGCTTGCACAGCGCAGTCAATGCTTTGGTGATCCCGCGCAGCTTCGACGTGGAGTCCGAGGATGAAACAGCCCCACGCAATGAGCACGACGTGGATACTTGTCTCGATGCGCCGCATCCACTTGGCGCGCTTGCTCTCGGATGCAACGCGCTTGTAGTGCGCGATCACGATCTTCGGGTCCGCCGCTAGGAACTTGACGTCATCGAGCGACGCGAGGAGCGTGAGCGCAAAGAGCACGCGACTGCCAAAGTCGTACCACGACTGGATGAAGAGCAAGTTGAACTCGTTCATCATGTGCGCATACCACGTGAGGTCGAACCACGTGGTGTGTGGGAAGTTCGTCGCGACTGGGTCGTAGTCTGGCCAGTAGAGCATCGTGAGCGCCGTTGGCACACCGATGCTCGAGACAAAGTCAAGCGCAACGTCAATGAGCAAGCACAGAATGAGCTCGAGGCGCAGTTTGGTCGCACATAGGCGCTGGATCGCTGGCGTTGACCAGCAGCTGATCGTGACGACGTAGACAGCGAGTCGGTTGAGCCACACGCGCGGCACGAGGCGACTGAGCATGAGCGCTTGGATCGACTGAAGGACGATCTCGATCAACTCGCGCACGAGGAAGAAGAGCGTAAAGTGCTTGCCGTTCACACCAAAGAAGCCGGCGTACCCGAACGAGCTCTTCCACATCGACACGCCTTTGCTCAGTGCAAACGACTCGCCGATCGCAGTGCGTAGGTTCCCAGCCTTCGCGCCGTTGAGTGCTTGTAGAGCAGGACCTGGAGCGACAGCGAGCGCATTCGCAATTGAGCTTGGTGCTGGTGCTGTGCGGTTCGAGCGCTGGAACGGGTACCGATGGAAGAACCACGTGTGATAGCGAATCGACTGCACGCACATCTCGAGCAAGAACGCAGCGTGCGCAGCAGCGCAGTGCGTGGAATGCGACGATGACCGGGAAGTACGTCGTGCTGATCACGAGCTCGAACGCTGCGAGGTCCGTACTCAGCACTGTGTTTGGGAGTTCGCGGTAGACGTACGCGACGACGCTGTAGAACGCAGTCGAGAGTGCGTGGACAATGAGCACGACGACCCAGAGCGCAAACGTCGCGAGCGCCGTCTTGTCGAGCGCCATACCGACGACAGCGCGAATGCAAACAGTGCTCTCGACTGGAGCACACGACAGCGGGAGGAGACGAGCAACAGTGGTGAACGAGACTTAGCGAGCCTAAATGCGTCGTCTTGTCCGTCATCTTGTCCCTACTTGCTAACGCATCCGATGTTGAATCGGAGCTCGCGGCATCAAGAGACGGACGATGAGCGAAGAAGCAACAGAGCCTCGTTCATATGTACGAGCTCAGCTGACGACCTCGTGACAATGGCAACGAGAGAAAAGCAATACGTTCGTTCTGTGGTGTGTTACTTGGGAACCTGCGCTCGTGCATCTGCTACCACTGCATCTGTTGCAGCTGCTTTGACGCACACGACAGCGCGTCAGGTCGAGCCGCTGTGTGTGCGTACTTACCAGCGACCGTAGCCGCCACCGCCACGACCACCACGGCCGCCGCCGCGACCACCGCCACCGCCGCCGCCACGGCCAACGAGGTTGCGCAGGTCGCGCGGCACCTCTTGCTCGGCTTCTTCCAAGATCTTCACGAGCGGACCCGCGAGCCGACCATTGTCGTGCGTGAAGAACGAGATCGCATTGCCCTTCATGCCTGCACGCGCGGTACGACCAATGCGGTGGATGTAGTCTTCAATGTTCTTCGGCATGTCAAAGTTCACGACGTAGCGAATGTCCTTGATGTCGAGACCGCGCGACGCGACGTCCGTCGCCACGAGAACTTGCGTCTTGCCCTCTTTGAACTCCTTCAGCACCCAGTCGCGCTCTTCCTGCGACTTGTTGCCGTGAATCGCCTTGCACACGTACCGCGAGTTGCGCAAGTTCCGGCTGAGCTCGTCCGCGCCACGCTTCGTCTCGCAGAAGATGATGATGCGGCCGCCTTCGTAAATGTCCTTCATGTGGTCCATGAGCGCCGCGTACTTCTGGTGGTCGTCCATCACTTCCACGATTTGCTTGATCATCTTGTTCGCCGTGAGGTCGAGCGAGCCGACCGTGACTTGGATAAAGTCCGTCAAGAAGTCGTGTGCGAGCGACACAATCTCTTTTGGCCACGTCGCGGACCACATGAGCGTCTGACGGTCCGGACGGATCTGGCTCACGATCTTCCGGAGCTGCGGCTCGAAACCCATGTCGAGCATACGGTCGGCTTCATCGAGCACGAGGTACGTCACGCGGCGCAAGTTCGTCTTGCCCATGCTCAGCATGTCGATCATACGACCCGGCGTACTGCACAAACACACAACAGTGTGAGTCCCACATGCTCTCACGTTCAGTGACAGTCGTCAGCAGCACATCGATACATAGGCAAACGTACCAGATACAGATCTCCACGCCGCGACGCAGGTCCGCGATCTGGCCGCCCTTGGGCACACCACCGTAGATGCACGTGTTCTTGATCTTCGAACTGGCACCAAACTTGTTCGCCTCTTGCTGGATCTGCACTGCGAGCTCACGCGTCGGCGCAATGATCAGCACAATCGGACCGTCGCCTGGCTGCAAGTACGGCTGTGAATATGCACAAGCACACAGAGACAGACAAGATCGAAGTTAGTACAAGATGCTGCATTGCGATACCGACACGGTACACGCAGAGCTGGAACGGAATATCAACCGCGTGGCGCCGTCGAGAGGTCGAGTTGCGTGCCGCTTCTCCAGTCCGATCCGTCGTCACGCGCGCGACCAAGTGCCATTGCCAAGACATCGATCGCGCCGCTTGCAAGAGACGACGACAACGAAGACGAAGAAGCGTGCGCGTGGGAGAGCGCGTGGTGATCCGACGCGTGTGCGGGCGAGATGATGATACCGCTCTCTCTCGCTCGCGCGACTCGCGCGATTCACAGAGACCCTCGCGGGTGTAGCGAAAGCGAGGCGAGTTGAGTCGAGTTGAGGCAGCACGTGGTTGAGAGAGAGAGAGACGGCGCGCGGTCGCAATAGCTCGACGAGCGACAGTCGATCATCATCATCATCTCCACACGACGGACACCAGCTGGCTGTGTGAGGCACTGAGGATCGAACAGTTCGAGCGGCAGAGCGACAGCCGATCACACGGCAGGTGTGTCGGGCACATGGCCGCTCGTTTCGCTTTGTTCGACTCGACTCGCATGCACTCGATTCCCACATCCGCATCGCAACGCGACGGATCGCACAGACGCGTCACCACAGCAGTGACGACACGCTGTGCGCTCGAGACGACGCTTCTCGCATTGTGCGAGAGCGCGCGCGTGTGACAGATAGAGTCGTTGTAGACAAGACCACACAGAGGGCCACTTGACGCATGCGCACGTCAGCGCACGCGCAGGAGTTGCCTCAAACACAAACCTGAGCGTTGATGTGCACGATCGCTGGCAGCAGGAACGCAAGCGTCTTGCCCGAACCAGTCGCCGAGATGCCAACCATGTCGCGTCCCGACAGCGCCATTGGCCAGCCCTGGCACTGAATTGGTGTCGGGCTCTTGAAGCCGAGGCGCATCACTTCGTCGAGCACGTACTCTACATAGACACAGCATGGCAATCTGTGAGTAGGATGTCGATAGAGCACAGTCACAACTGCCGCATCAGCGAGTCAACGCAAGGAGACGTACCTGGGAACGACGCCTCTTCGAACGTGTACACGCACTTGGGCACGCCCTTGCCGTTCACTGTGATGTCGTGCTTGCGCTTCCAGTCTTCGTACTCATCCGGCGAGCGCTTCGTCACGTCTGGGTGCTCGTAGTAAAAGTTCTTCTCAAACACTGGGAGCGACGAGAGGTCCCACTTGATGTTCGTGTCGAGGTTCGCGCCGAGGTCGCCGCTGCCGCCAAAGCCGCCACCACCACCACCGTAGCCGCCACCGCCGCCGTAGCCACCGCCACCACCGTAGCCGCCACCGCCATAGCCGCCACCGCCGCCGTAGCCACCGCCACCACCGTAGCCGCCGCCACCGCCATAGCCGCCACCACCACCACGCGACGACGAGCTGCCGTAGTCGCGACGCGAGGACGAGTCCGCGTGGCGGTCGTTCCAGCTTGAGCTGCCGCCGCCGTAGCTGCCACCACCGCTCGAGTACATCTTGTTGTTGCTGTTGCTAGCGAGAAGAGAGAGCGCGCGCGTGTGCGTGTGTCGGTTCGAGCGCGAGTGCCGCTTTGCTGCTTGCGAGATCTCCCGAGAGAATGAGAATGGCGGAAAGGTTGGAGGGGGAACGCGCGCGATCGCTTTCGAGAGGGAACAGGAGCAGGAGTGATGGTGTAAATAGCCAGCAAGAGGCAGTTTGACGCGTTTTGGTTGGCTGGCGTCGCTTGGCAACGCTTGATATGAGTGGAGGATGGATCGCTCGTGATCGCAATGGACAGGAGATACAACTGCTGCTCGTGCTCGCGCCATGTGCTCGCAAGGACGACGTCAAATGTGTGCATGTGCGCATGTGTGCACGAGGTAGAAAGCAGCACGTGTGGTGATCAATTGCGTTGCGGGTTGTCATTCGAGCTCACGTGAGACGGACACATCTACAGTCTTGTTGTGTCGTGTGGACGGGTGCGCGCTGTGGCTGGAAGCAAAAACAGCACGAGCGGATAGTGCTCGGTGTGGCGAGTGTGACGATCAACTCGCATAGGTATGCACCACCACGCCAGTTCTAGCCGAGGATCGTGCGCTCGTACGACGCAAACTGCTGCGTGGCTTCCGAGATGCTCACTTCGAGCTTGCGCACACCGCGTTCCTACAAACGAGTCATTGCAAAGCATGAGTAACTGCTGCTTCACGCACACAAGTTGTCCATCCAATGGCTGCGATTGCAACAATAGGACGTACCAAGAGTGCGCCAAGCGTGAACGCGTCCACGATTTGGTTGCTCTACACACATCCACACACAGCATGACTCGTTAGCGTGACGCTACACTCACACGAATGCATGGCATCATTGCAACAGGACGCACAATGTAGATCGCGAGCTCTTCCGCCGATGAGTGCACGATCGGGAGCAGCGAGCAGTCGGCCTTGGGAAAGCTGAACTTGGCGCCGTCTTCCGTCACGAGCTGCACGTTCGTGCCGTCAAACGTGATCTGAAGCACAAGCGCTCATATGAGTGAGTCACGGGACGCTATAGCGTGACGACATGTACACACATGCGTTTGGCAAAGCATGATCGACAGACGTACGTTGAGCGCGTCACTGTTCATGGGCACGAGGAACGACTCGTTCAGGTCTTTGCAGATCACGCGCGAGATCTTCTTGATCTCGCCAAAGTCAACGACGTAGCCGTCCGAGCCAACGGAGCCCGTGATTGTGACTGCCAAGTGGTAGTTGTGCCCATGGAGCTTTTCCCGAAAGCCCTAGAGAATCAGTCACATACACACACACTAGACTGTGAGCATGCGTTCGCTCACGATCAACCAGGAGCTGTCTGGCTGATTCGAGCGATCAGTACGTGAGTGAGAGTGAGAGAATCCTGGACGTACCTTGTAGGCGATAAAGTGCGCAGCGTTGAACTTCATGTAGTCCTTCGACACGTGGACTTTGAACACTTCGCTGTAGCCTGGCGTCGCGCTCAGCGTCGCTGCGACAGAGTGCGCTGCAAGCGACGACGTTGGTGCATTGGCAGCATTGTGGTGGTGGTGGCTGTGGCTCGCTGTGAGTGCACCAGCTGCCGCCAGTGCAGCAGCAGTCGCAGCAGGTGCGCCCATGCTGCCAGTGCCCACTGGTGCAGGCGATCCAGAACTGTTCGCAGTGCGGAACGGCATGATCTGCGCTTTCACGTCGTCCGGAGTCTTGGCGCAGTGACGCAAATGCGACGCCCAGCGGTCGATGTTCTTCGACGAGATCTCCTTTTCGCAGTAGCAGCACTTGACGTAGCCCTCTGCTGTCTGGCGGCTCACGTGCATCTTCACGATCACCTTTTGTTCAGCCGAGAGCTCTTTCGCCATTCGGTCGGTCTCCCACGAAGTAGACTTCCTGCGCTTTGGAGCAGACCCTTCGTCCGTGTTCGTCGTCGTCGCGACTGCTGCCGTTGCAGATGTCGTAGTCGTCGAGTCGAGCTCCACGTTCTTGGGCCCGGCTGTGTCTGGAGCGGCCTGCTGCATGCGCAACCGGGCGGCAGGAAGGCGAGCGAAGTGAGGCACGGGCGTGCACGAGAGTCTCGATCGGACACCTCAGGTCTGTGAATGAAGACCAGTCGGACGATTTTGCTCGTTTGACTGGAAGGTTTTAATCGAGTTGCTATAGTACGCCGATTTGCGGATCTATTCGAGTGACTAGAGTGCGATGCAAGTCCTCGAGTGTGCACTTCAGTGCTGCGCTCGCTCGGCATGTGACGACAGACATCGCAACGACAGCAATGGATCGGCGAGGACGCAACGATGGAGTGATTGATTGATACAAGTACGCAAAATAGAGAGCGCGCGCGAGTCGCTGTTGCAACAGCAGCAGAACCACTGGAGCTAGTCCGACACGGCTTTCGGGACGACGCTCAGGAAAAAGTTCATGCTCACGCCGAGCAAGAGTCCGACCTTCTGCTTGCGCGGCACGGAGCGGTCGAGCAGCTGCAGCAATAGCCCAAACACAGTCAGTGTACCAGTCGACTGTTCCTATACAACGACACACTCGAGTCCGTACCATCAGCAGCATAAATACGCCCAAGAGCAAGCCCATGAGGAAGCCCCAGAGGAACTCGGTGCCTGTGCCTTCGTTGTCAGCTGCGAGGATCGAATTGTTCATGCCTGTCATGTCGATTTGATGGTCGATCGCAAGACGAGCCGTTGGGACGACGTTCAGCGCTGTTCACATATACACAAGAGGCGGTGGTGAGCACGGAGAGCTAAACGACGAGCCATGACAGAGCTCGTCCGATCCGACGCTTCAGGCTGCACGAACGTACAGAACTCCGACTGCGGTCCCTGCGCGTCCATCCACTCTTCTTCCAAGCGATATATCCGATCTTCGCTCGACTCGCCCGGCACGCGCTCGGCTTGGCTGATGAACAGCGACAGCTGCGGGTAAAAGTACAGACGCAGCGCCTGGACTTCTTCGCGACTGAGGCGGTCGCGCAAGCGGTCGAACCCGCGGCGGTTCGTGTCTTCGCGGTCTGCGTCCTGGCTCTCAGCTGCAGCCATCTGAGCACGCCATCGATCCATCACCACTGTGAGTCCTCCACAAACACAGGTGGCGGTGCTAGGTATCAGACGCACCTGACTGACGACTGCTTTCGGCGGCGCTGCACTGATCGCGCAGTGGATGAAGTCCTCAGACTTGACTTTGCAGCTCTCGAGCGTCGCTTTGTCGTCCGACAGCATCTTGCCCTATTTGTTGTGCACATCAGTGGGTCCATTCAGTCAGCACCGCTCAGCTACAAGTGTAGAGCTGCTGATGATGTTGATCACTTGGATCTTCTCGCAAGATCCGATCACGAGCGCGAGGAACACGATCATTTTCAAAACGCACCTGGTGAATGAGGCGCAGGAACTTGCCTTCGGCGTTCGCTTGCTTCTTCACGTGCTCCTTCAGCTCGCCGACTGTCGCGCTTGGGAGGATCTCGACGCGAATCGGCTTCTCGCTCAGCGTCTTGACTTTGATCACAATGCGCTCGCTTGTCTGCTCTTGTGTCTGCATCTCGCTCTCATCGTCTGCGATCGCAATGCCGACATCTGCTGCAAGCTATCGGTCCGTCCAAGCGTCGTTGTGTTTGTTAGTTGCTGCTGCTGTTGTCATGGCGATGACGATGCAAGCACATGGACGCGCACGCACGCACCAGCGGCTTCTCCTCGGACAAGTTCTCTGGATGCATCATCGCGCTCTGCTTGTGTGTGTATGAATGAACGCACTAGACACACACGCACGTGTGTGTGTAGACGGTTGGCTGTCTCGTCGAGCGACTCGCGCGCGCTCGTCCGCTGCTGGAGCTGCTTGACGCTTGACGCTCGCGCTGCGGTTGTGTTGTTTCTCTCGACGCGCTGTGTCTGCGTAGAGCCGGCTGTTTCACTTGCGTTCAGTATGCTCGTTGTTCTCTTCTTTCCTTATTGCTCACTTGTACTTGGATATAGTATAGAGCATACAAAAACGCTGTCATTCCAGAAGAGTGATTCTCTTCGCGAAAGGGCAGCAGCTCACTTGCTCGTATCCAAGATGCTCCCAACGACGCCATGGCGCCGCAGTCCGAACGGCATGAGCAGCAGTAGTAGCGACGACGACGGTGACGATAGTCACAATGTCCATAGCAATGCACCTCGCATAGCTCGCACGCCTGCCAATTGGAGCGGGCTCCATGCGCCACGGAGTACACCGGAGCACGGCGCAATCGACACCGCGCAGCAGCAAGACGACGAGGAAGACGACCCAACGAACCGCGTGTATCGACCGCTGCTGTTCCAGTCGAAAGGCTACGCATCATCAGAGCTCTTTCGCGACACGTACGAAATGCGCACACGCATGCAAGAGCGGCAGGCAGCAGCAGCAGCAGGCGTGGCGTCATCGTCACCGTCGTCTGCGCTGCTGCGTGGGTCCGCACATCCCAGCAAGCGCATCAACCGACACATGGCCGAGCCGCGCATTCGCTTAGAGACGCTCTCGTCGCGCGCTGCAACGACTGTGCTCTGGATCACGTACCTGTCGTTTGCACTCGCGTTTGCGATGCCGTATCTGCAGAGCCAGGGCTTCCTCGGCTCTGTCGTCACGCTCCCAGGTGGACTCTGCGAGCACCGCATTCACCCGCACGAGCCGTGCATCTTTGTCGACAAGAAGCGCGACATTGCGCGCTGGTCAGGCTTTGTGAACAACGTCTCGCGCTTCGCAGGCTCGATCGAGCTCGCGCTCGCAATCACCGACGTGCTCAATGCGACGTCTTCACTCGCACATGTCGATGGCGAGGACGGTGATGACGAAGCGAGTGCGCTCCAGCGCATGGACGCGCTCTGGCAGCAGTGGCGCGCGAGCGAGTCGAACAACGACGCGCTTGCAAACGCAACGACAACAGCGCTTGGCGTCCTCGATGCGAGCTTTGCGCTCACGTACGACGTGTATCTCTACGGCATTGACGTCGACACTGTACCATCGACAAAGCGCGAGCTCGCTGCTGAGACGAACCAGAGCGTCTGGGTCACGTGTCCTGGCACGGCGTGCAACCACGTCACACTGCTTGATGTCTCTCAGGACTTGGCAGTTCGGGTACGTCTGGCTCTGTGTGTGCCTCTAAGCTTGGAAGGATGACTGGCGTCCTCACTGCGTCGCTTGTGTGCGAACAGGACGGTAATGGCTTTGACTCGTACTTGGTCGTCGTGGTCTTTCATGGCGTGTACCCGAACGCATTCGGCAAGACTGTGACGTACGACTTCTCCTACACGTACGTATGTCTGCTGAGTCGTTTTACACCTGCTGCTGCTGCTATGAGACGCCCATGCCTGTGCTTACTCTTTCAATGTCCTGACCTGTTCAGCAAGCCCGCAGTGCACGTGAGCGAGCTCGTGATCCGCAGTCTCTTCCTCCTCACATCGCTCATTGCGCTTCCGTGCTGGTGCGTCGCTGTGCTCAATGCACACGACATGGCGTGGCATCGCGTGATGCCAGTGCAGAAGTGGGTCCTCGCGCTCGGCGTCGTGCTCGTGCTCTGGCAAAACCCGATCGACTCGATCGCTGAGCTCGTGAAGACTGTGAGTCTCCGCACGCGCTTCGTCGCAGCGATGTGCGAAGCGTTTGCAGAAGCGTTCTTCTACGTCTTTTGGCTCCACTTGCTCGACCAGCACGGCCAGACGCAGCGCAGTCGCCTCGTCCCGAAGCTCGCGTTTGGCTGCGTCTTACTCGCAGTCGACACTGCGATGACTGTGCTCCGCATGCCTGCACTCGTGCACTCAGACACGGACAGAGCAGTCATGAGCGCTCAAACAGACGAAGTCTTTGCGCTCCTTGGCTTTGTGCGCATTGCGATGCTCCTTGGCTGGGTCATCTGGCTCACGCGCATTGGCTGGCGCACGGGCGTGTACCTCCGCCAGCTGCCGTACATGTCGACGCGGTTCCAGCAGCTCTCGTTCCGGTTCCTCTTCCTTGAGACGCTGCTCATTATGATCTACGTCCTCGTGCTCTCGGGGCTTCAGCTCGTGCAGCTCGGCCAGACGTGGTACTTCATGGGCTACAGTCCGTTCATCCAATACGCTGTGCACACGTTTGCAAAGTCGCAAGTCGGGCGACCGTCGCTCGGGAAGCTCGTGTTCCTGTCTGTCTACGTGTACTTGGTCCTGTTTGTGCACTTGCCGCCAGCGACTGGCGACAGCTCGGGACTGCTCGCAACGACTGCGTTCCACGTCGACGAAGCGCCGCGCGTGGACCAGTACGGCTTCCTCACACCAGACTCGCACTTGTTCTGCGTCGAGACTGCGACGTGGCTCCTCGAGCTCGCGTGGCAAGCGTACTTTGATCCACCTGGGCGACCGTCGCCGTCTGGGTACGGCGAGCTCGACCTCGAACCGTACGGCTTTGAGCTCGTGACGCATCTCCGGAGCAGTGCGACAGACACGCACGTGATCGTTGCGCTGCACCACGACCAGAAGCGCTTGGTCGTTGCGTTCCGCGGCACGACGAGCCGCGAGAACTGGAAGAGCAACTTGCGCTTCCACCAAAAGGTCCTCTGGATCAAGTCGCGCGGTCACTGGCGCCAGCGCACGTGCCTCGAAGCCACGCGCGACGCACTGTCGAAGATCCCACTGCTGAACATGGCACTGCCGCGCGTCCACAGTGGTGCGTCAGTCAGCTCATCGTCTTTGACTGAGTCTGTGTGGCGAAGTAGCGCCTCGTACTAACAGTGTCGACGGCTGACTGACTGTCTTGTAGGCTTCTGGAAAGCGTACGTGTCCGTGCAAGACGAGCTGAAGGAAGTGACGCGGCTGATCTTGAACGAGAACCCAGGCGTGACTGTGTACGTCACGGGCCACAGTATGGGCGGCGCACTTGCCATCCTCGCTGCGTACGACCTCGCGGTGAACTTTAGCATGAAGGTCAACATGTACAACTTTGGCGGTCCGCGCGTCGGGAACCCGAGCTTCTGTCGCCACTACGACAAGTGCGTGCCAGCGAGCTACCGCGTCGTGATGGACGGCGACATTGTCCCAGGCGTTCCGCGCTTTGTACGTCCATGCTGCTGCTTGTCACTGTGCGTCTAGGGCGGCGGCTGGTGTGGACGATAGTACTGACAGACTGACTGGATGATCGCTCGCGCTCTTGCTCATGTGTGTGTGTCGATGCAGTGGGGACTGTACCAGCACGTTGGGACAGAGGTCGCGATCGACCTCGAGGGCAATCTTATCGTCGACCCGAGCTTCATTGAGCGCCACTTGCACGTGTCGTCCAAGACCAAGACAGCGCCGCACGCGACGAGCGTGTACCGCAGTTCAGTGGCCAAGTGCCTCGAGAACTTGACATCGCGCTAGTCCATAGAGAGAGGGTGTCAATGTCAATGTCAATGTCAATGCCAAGCTGTTGGGATGGCGTCAGTGTGGCGTGGTTGGTTGTCCTGCTTGGTGTACTCTGGTGAAGGCGTTTCGTCCTCTGTTGCGCTTCCGTTTCGCAGCAGTAGGCGACACACAACCCGCCTTTGTCTTCAGACTGGAGCAAGCCATCGCGCCTCAGTCGAGCTCCACGACACCAACGCCATCAAGTCCTTGAGACGACCACTTGGAGCAATGACCGACTACGAGGACCAGCAAGAAGGCGTGATCCGATCCCACGTCGAGTTGCCGAAGCGGCTGCGAACGGCTCGCGCGCAATGGTGCGACTCAAGCCGAGCGGCTGGGTTGCTTGATGTGCACTGCTGGTTGCCTTGCATGTCGCTTGCGAGCTCACGTGCTTGTGCTCTTGTGCACGCGTTTGTGTGTGGATCGAGTAGGTGGAGTTCCTTCTGGAGAATGGCGCACACGTCGACGCACCAGGACGAGGTTGAGTGAGCGCTTGCGTTGCACGTGGGGTCTACTGACTGTCGTTTGTGTTCGGACTGACCTCAACAACATCCGTGTCGGCGTGATGCGAATGCTCAGATGGCACGACTCCGCTGTGCGCAGCAGCGCTGTGGGGAAACGACGCAATGGTGACCTTCCTGCTCGAGCGAGGCGCCGACATTGGCGCGCGAAACGAAGGCACGGGCTGGACAGCGCTCCACGCTGCAGCGTTTCAGGAACATGGCAAAGCCGTGCGCGTCTTGCTCGACCGCGGCGCAGACCCGAAAGTGACGGACGCAGAAGGACGGTCGCCGATCAACTATGCGAGCATCTCGGAGGCGATCTGGCCGTTCTTTGCAGGTACTGCTCGTGCACTGGAGTCGGCGTGACAGCGAGTGTGCGAGAGAGAGGAGTCATGAACTGACTGACCCAACGACCGAACGATGGTGCGTGAGTCAGCGCACGGCTGTCGACGGAGCCAAAAGTCCGAGCTGATCGCGAAAGGCATCATCCGCAAGATTCAGGACCAGCCCGAGCAGACGACGGCGTCCGGCAGCGACAAGTACGCTGAGAGCGTACGTTCCCGTGACGTGTGTGCTTCTTGGTGTCCGAGAAGAGCGCACATGCACTTGCTGTCAGACTGACACTGCTGTGTGTCATCGCAGCTCTCGTCGTTCTCGCGTCCAGGGTCGTCGTACACGCGAGTGCAGTACCAAGTACCGATCGCGAGGCGCCAGAGTTCTGCCAAGGTACGCTTCTCTTCCCATCCTCCTTGCAGCGGAGTACCGCTGCAGCAGAGACGCTGCACGCTTCCAACACCGGCACGATTGATTGATTGATTGATGTTCGACTGCGTGCTGTCGTCCTAGTCGTCGCGTGATGGGCGACCGCTATTGACGGGACCGATCGATCCGCTCGGCGACGCACCAGCGACGACCTCGCGTCCATCGAACCAGCGCCAGCCGTCGCTCCAGCGTCTCGGGCTCTGACAGATTACGAACAACGAAGGCTTTCACAGCTTGAGGCTCACACAGAGAAGATGTCAATGTCTAGCGCTGCGCATCATGAATCCATCATGTCCTCTCACACTCGAGTTGTCTTCCTACGGCGCCCAACTGACGCACACAGCCAGAGCTCGTCTGTCGTACAGTCAGTGTTGCTCGTCATGTCCTTATCGTTGTCCTAGTTCATAGCTCCTTAGTAATCTGCGCGCTCGCCAAACTCCGAGAAGTAGTACGCGTGCGCCACGGACGACTTGTCAGCGTTGTTCGGGTCGAACCAGACGCGGCACTTGTCGTACGGCGGAGAGTAGAGGTGCAATGTGACGGCGTCGACACTGTCGCTCGGATTCCCGATCTTGTGGTACCCCATCGAGTCGTCCATGTACGTCACGCCCGCATCGAGCGTGACGTTCGCAGACTCGGCGAGCTTGCCGTCGCGGCTCTCGTACCGCACTTCGTTGATTGCACCGGCGATGACCTTGACCCAGCACCCGTCGCACGGGTGGTCGTGGATCGGACTGTACTTGCCGCGATTCCACACGATCAGGATGAGCGCGTACGTCTCATTGTCAGTCGCGATCAAGTTGCGCGTGTAGTTCTTGGACGTGTCGGTGTACGCAAAGCGCTCGAGCTCGCGCATGTCGCCGCTGTAGCGTCTGAGAGAGAGAACAAGAGAGAGTCACAATTCGCGTTAGTTAAGGCAGATGATGCATCGACAGCGTCACACAAGCAAACGCAGTCGTGCACGTACTCGAGAAGGTTTTGGAAGACCGGACGCTTGTTCATCGGCGTGGCGCTCATTTCCGGTTGCTTGAGGAGCTGGTCCACCTCCTCAACAAGCTGCTCGAGGTTGAGCATCTTGCGGTCAGCGGTGGCGGTTGCATGCTGCTGCTGGTTGTCGCTTGATGCTGGGCGGCGACGCACTGCGGCGATCTTGCGGATCTCGGACGCAGCTGGACTTGCGTTGCTCTGACTGGAGGTACTGCTGCCGGTCACAGAGATGAGAGCTGGTTCCGCCATGCTCTGCAGTGTCGTTGTTGTGAGGTGTGCGGTGAAGTGCTGGGAGGGCGTCGAGCTTGCTTGAGGCGTTGCCTACTTTTGCTGAAATGGCAGAGCGCGTAAGCTTGCGTGCGTGCGAGCGTTCGAGCGCGCGAACGAAGGTAGAGACGCAGGAGCGAACGAACGAGCGCAAGGTCCAAAGTGCCGGTGGCGGAGGTGGTGGTTCGTGTCGCTGCTGCGAACGCACCGGCGATGATGGCCAAGCGTGCTCGAGGGAGCGCGAGCGAGTGAATGCAACCGCCGGCTCCAACGCGCGTGCCCTTGTCGAAGCGCGACAGGCTCTCGTGCTGAGCGTGCTCACACACAGATGGTCGGCCGTGGCAGGCAGCAGCTCGAGCACTCGAACTCGTGCCTTGGTGGAGCTGCTTGCTATTTGCCATTTGACTTGTAACGGATGGTCTGGCTATGCATACGCGAAAGTGGGATCACTCACAGAGTCACTGGCGTGAGCTGCGTGAGTAAAAATACGAGCCTATACAGTGTTTCAGTATGTGAATGAATGAGATGGCTAGCGACCGAGATCGTATGTGCAGACCGGTTCGAATGCAGTGAACCGCGGTCCAACCATGACGGAATGAACGTACAGGAACGTAAACGAGCGTTGACGGGTGTAAAAACTCCATGCGAATCATTATTTGGTATTTGTATTCAAAAGTCAAGGCTGTTAATGTGCGTGAGCTCTGCAAGTGCGAGAGAAGTGCGGTCGTGTGGCGCTGGTGTGGCGGGGGTTGTGGTGGGGGAGAAGCCGCTCGTTCACCGCCAGTTTGCTCAAGTCCTCCAACGTCCGAAATGGTGCGTGCGTGCGTGCGTGCTGTATGTGTGCGTGCTGTATGTGAGCGTGCTGTATGTGTGCGTGCTGTGTGTCTGTGAGGCGCGATACGAGAAGCTGTACGCGCATGTGCAGTTGCGTCACGTGCTTGGAGATGCTGGCCAAATTGCAGCAGCAAACGCTACATGCTCGCAGCAGTGACTGCACCTCCCTGATCAAGCGTCACACAGCGCAATGTACTGACGGACGCTCTCAATGCTATGGTGCTACTACTTGCAGTCGCTTCTTACCAAGGGTTCCCGTGTTGCCGCCCAGGGCGTGCGTGGCGCGCGCCAGATGTCGAGCGCCACTGAGGCGGAGGCCAAGGGTGCGTCTCTCATTGCATCGCATGAGTGTATTTTGGTGGTGCGTGTCTCGTGTGTCCATCATGACCAGTGTGCTGACGCTACGACTGTGCTTGTGCGTGCTGTCAACAGAGCAAATGATCCGCTGGACGCAGATCTCGAAGGGCATGATCGCGGGCACGGCGCTCCTGACGGCGTACAACTTTGTTGCGCACTTTGGCGGCCACGAGCACCACGAGGAGGCTCCGGCGTACGCGTACCTCAAGATCCGCAACAAGCCGTTCCCGTGGGAGTACTCGGGCTGCGACCTCCTCGACTCGCACTGCAAGGAGCTCGCGCGCGCGGCCAAGCAGGCGCTCAAGGACGAGGAATAGACACCTCGGTCTTCACTGCGTCGCTCTCTCCTACTACCCTGTCGGCACGTGCGCGTCACTGTCCAGCGCTGCGCGAGGCAGCTGCAGCCGCTCGACATCCCCATTTGTTGTAGTGTGTGCAGCTGACTCGTGCGCAGTGCGCTGCTCGGGACTGCTCGCTCGTGTCGTGACGAGCAGCTCGACTCGCGCGCACGCTGGCTGCAGGGTCAACGATCATCTAAACCTACAAAACACCAGAAACAACGCCACACGCCATCTTATACTTGCTCTCTTCTCGGTATCGCTATTATCGCAGTGCCGAGAGCACATGCGCAATGTGATGGACGTCTTCGTTTGCATGGTGGGACGATGTCGATGTCGATGATGATCTGGCTGTTTCGCAAAATAGACTTGCAATTTGTATGTGAGGCACGAATGCAAGGTCCTGCGTGTATTCCCTGCACAAGCGAATGCACAGAATCGGTTTGAAGAGGGAATCGTCCTGAGGGCTTGGGTGGAAAAGCGCGCTTGAGTGTGAAGAGATCATCATCAGTGAGAAGAAGAGATCCATCCGACCGCGTGACCTGACTGACTGACGAGCTTGAGCATGACGGAGGTGACTGAGCGCGCGGCCGCCGAGAGCTACGCGACCGCTGCTGCGACCATGCCATCACAGCCACAGCAGCAGCAGCAGCAGCAAACAGCAGGCGACGTCGATGGCGAGACGCGCCATCGCCAGCAGATGCAGTCTGCACTCGCTGCACTGCCGCGCAAGAACAGCTACGAGGACTTCAGCTACGACGACGATGGGTACAACAACAGCGGCTACGAGCGCTACAGTGCGCCGTATGCGTCATCGTCGCCGATTGTCTCGGCTGCAAACGCACCGACGTCGACTGCACTCACGCTCTACTCAGAAGAGGATGACGAACCAGGGTACGCGCATCTGTTTGACTCGCCAGAGGAAGACGGACCCGCGCCAAAGGCATCGTCGTCGCCGTCTGCGGCGTACTACACCAAGTACAAAGCCCCAGTGAAGAACCCGTTCACAGGTCTGTCGAACCAAGGCGCGACGTGCTACATGAACAGCCTCCTGCAGACGATGTTCATGACCCCCGAGTTCCGCAAAGGGCTCTACCAGTGGCAGTTTGGTCGCTCGACCCAGCGCTCTGCGACGGCAACACCGGCGACAACCGCCCATGCGACGAGCAGCAGCAGCGACGATGACGACGACGATGACTCGGGCGACGACAACATTCCGTTCCAGCTCCAGAAGCTCTTTGCGAAGCTCCAAGTGAGTTCGCAGGACTCGATCAGCACAAAGGCGCTCACGAAGAGCTTTGGCTGGACTGGCGCCGATGTGTTCCAGCAACACGACGTCCAAGAGCTCTGCCGCGTGCTCTTTGATGCAATTGAGCGGTCGTTCAAAGGCACCGTGAACGAGACGCTCGTGAACGACTTGTACCAAGGCGCGTTGAAAGACTACGTCCAGTGCCACACGTGCGGGTACGAGTCGTCGCGGATCGACAACTTCTTGGACTTGTCCTTAGTCATTCGCCCGTTTGGCTCGGAGGAGATGATGAAGAGCGTCGAAGAGGCGATTGAGCTCTTCTTACGCCCTGAGCTCTTGAACAAAGAGAACCAGTGGAACTGCGACCGCTGTGCGACGAAGCGCGATGCGATCAAAGGCCTCAAGTTTGCGAAGCTCCCGTACTTGCTCTCGCTCCAGCTCAAGCGCTTTGACTTTGACTACGCGACGATGAACCGCATCAAGCTCCACAACCGCGTGTCGTTCCCCAAGTACCTCGACATGAACTCGTACGTGAGCGACACGGCGACTGGACGCGGCAAGATCGCGCGCAAGATGTCCATGGAGCGCCACGAGCTCGAAGCAACCGCCAGTGGACGTCGCAGTAGCACCACTGGTGATGCAGACACCAGCAGTGCTAGCCACCGCATGAGCCGTCTGTCGTCAATGGACGAGACACAAGTGCTCGCGTTTGACAATGTCACTGACTTGGACGACGTTGGCGGCGTCACGAGCCAGCAGCAGCAGCAAGACGCAGACGACGGGAATGCGACTGCCAGCAGTCCACATGCGCCACTGGAGACGACAGACACGTGGAGCGCAGCGTTTGATCCGCACGAGATGATCAAGCGCAATGGACCACACGTGTACGAGCTCTACTCGGTCCTCATTCACTCGGGCAGTGCGCTCGGCGGGCACTACTACGCGTACATCAAGTCGTTCGCAGATGGCAAGTGGTTCAACTTTAACGACTCGCACGTGACCGCGATCTCGGACGACGAGCTCCAAACGGCGTTTGGCGGTGGCGGCAGCAGCAGCAGCTACAGTGCGCGCATGAGCTACAGCACGTGCGCGTACATGCTCATGTACCGCCTCGTCTCGACTGAGAAGAACGTGAATGCGATCCCAGACGAGAGCATCCCGCAGTACCTTCAAGAGAAGTTTGCAGCGGACGAAGCGCGCGCGCGTCAAGCTGAAGCCGAGCGCGTCGAGCTCGCAAAGAAAGTGCTTGTGCGGTTCTTCATGAAAGGCAGCAAGCCAAAGAACATTGAGAAAGCGATCCACGTGTACAAGACGAGTACGCTCGGCGACGCGCTCGCTGCAGCCGTCGCAGCGTTTGCGAGTGAGCCGGACATTGTGATCCCAGCGTCGCTCGCGAACGTGCGCTTGCGCAGCTACAACGACTACAACAGCATGCTCTCGGACACGTTTGACGGCAAAGAGGACGCGACGCTCACGTCGCTCGGGATCTACACGGGCCAGCAGCTCTTCATTGAAGTCAAGAGCGACCGTGAAGCGTGGGAAGCGTACGATCCGTTCAAGCTCCAGCTCTTTGTGCGGCGCTTTGTCGACCCTGAGCGCAACGCGAACGGCAATGAGGCGGACGGCAATGACACAAGTGCCGACTTGCTCGCGCGGTGTCTCCAAGTGGACGACAACGCGACGCTCGGGACGCTCTGCCAGCTCGTGGCGCACAAGTTTGGCGTCCCATCAGACCAGCGCGTGCGGCTCTTGACGAAGAACGGCTACGGCACGTCACCTGTGCGGATCTTGACAATGAGCGACGACCCGGCGTCGATGAACCTCCGCTTGCGCATGAACCTCCACATCACAAACGGCACAGAGGTGTACATGGAGACAACGCCAGACCTCGCGGCACCGTCGCCTGCGAAGGCGCACTTTGAGCGCGAGGCGAACACGATCGTCGTGAACTTCAAGTACCTCAGCCGCGTGGCCGAGCCCGTGCGCATTGACCGGCGCGAGACCGTCGCAGCGCTCAAGCGCGCAATCAGCGCCAAGATCGGACTCGCGCCGAGTCAGTTCAAGCTCCTGCGCGGCGTGACGAGCTCGGGCGTCGAGATCAAGACAGTCGACAGCACGCTCTACAGCCTCTCGATCGGCGCGAACCACACGCTGTTCGTGCTCGAAGGTGTGCCGCTGAACCGCGGCGAGTACAACTTTCGCTTGATGTTCCACCGCCCAGTTGCGCCAGCAGAGGCAGCAGACGCGGCAAGCAGCAACACTAGCAGCAGTGCGCCGTTTGTGCGCGAGCCAGCGCAGCTGACTGTCGTGAGCAGCAGTGCAGGCAGCGCAAGTGCGACGGACAGCGCGGTAGACGCGAGCGACGACTGGCGCTTGGACGTGGACGATGTGCAGCTCTCGTCGAGCAAAGACGACGCGGCGTTTGTCTTTGCAGGTCAGATGGTCATCAGCGAAGACATGATGGTCGACGCCATTCGCGCACGCGCGCACGCGCTGCTCGTTGCGAAGCAGCTGATCTCGTCCGACGTCCCAGCGTCGCGCATTCGCTTGCGCGACTTGCGCCAGAGCACGATGACGCAGATCCTCGTCGACGGCCGCAAGCTCCTCGACGCCTCGGACTCGGCCGTGTACGAGCTCCGTGGGATCGTCGCGCAGGTCCTGCGCGAGCCAGAGCACGCGCAGCCAGAGCACCGCGTCGTGGAGTTTGTCTTTGTCGACCGGTCGACGTGGCGCTTCTGCCCCACGCGCCGGTGCGAAGTCGTGGTCAGCAAAGACGAGCAGGTCGCGCGTCCCACGACGTACATCGCCGACGCAGCGAGTCGTGCGTTTGGGATCCCGCCTGAGCGCCTGCGGTTCGCGCGCATCCCGTACCACCGCGAGTCGTGCGACATCCTCGAAGTCGTGTCGTACGAGTTCCACACAGCCGAAGACGTCTTGACAGCGCGCGCACCGGACTACCAGGAGCTGCTGCTCGTGATCGACGCCGCGGCGCCGCTTACGTACATGACGCACCGCGAGCGCTTGGCGATCCAGCGCTTCTTGGCCGTGAAGAGCGAGGAGAAAGCAAAAGCACAGCGCGCCAAGTACGCGAGTGTGAGTGGTAGCAGTGGCAGTGGCGGTGGGTACCTCTACCACAAGCCAAAGGAGGCGGCGCTCGTGATCCGCACCAAGTCGCGCTCGAGCGAGAAAGAGAAAGACACGAAGCGCGGCGGTGGGAGCACTGCGAGCAGCACTGGCACAAGTGGCGCAGTCGCGACGGAAGACGGAGTGACGATCCGCTCGTCCTCACCAGCGGCAGGAACAGCAGGGACGTCTGCAGCAAAGCGTGCGACTGCAGCGCGCGTTGCGAGCACTCGCAACAACAACAACAACAACACGGCGGGCTCGGACACGGACGACGAAGACGACGACGACGATGACGATGCGCAGACCGACACGTTTGGCGTCACGTCGGATGCAATGGACGACAGCAGCAGCGTGCTCGCAGACTTGGACTTGCTCGACGACGTGCGTCAGAGCTTTCGCTAAGAGTGGCAGACAAGCAGGCAGACAGGAGGCGATGGGACCTTTGCCTGCCAGTCAGCGCCAGCGAGAGAGAGAGAGAGAGAGCAAGTGCCACGCATTCAACCACGTGAAATGCACCGCGCAGTCGTGAGTGAGTCGTGAACGCTTGCTGACGATGGTGCTGTTGATGATGATGAGGTAATGGGACGCTGCTGCTGCTGTGGCTGTGTGTACTAGAACTGTGTAGGATGAGGATGACGACGCTGGCGCTAGAAGAAGCGCGCAACGCGACTCGCAGTGTTGCTGCTGCTGCTACTGAGACTGGTCGTGATGCTGGTGTTGCTGTTCCGCCCAGGCGTGACGATCGACTGGAGCACGAATCGGCGACTCGGGGGCTTGATCAGGCTCTTGGGCGTCGTCGTCGTTGCACTGTTGTCATCGTCATCATCGACGATGCGCCGGCGCTTCGTCTTCTGTGTGCTCGGCGTCCGGAGCCAGAGCTGCTGGAGCTTGGAGACAGGCGTCGCAGGCGCAACGACGACCGGTGCATCGTTCTCCTTGTCGCCCTCCGCTTTGTCTTTTGCACCAGACGCAATGGACGATGACGACGGAGCAGCAGAAGGCGCAACGTACACGAACGACTCGCCTCCATTCGCATTAGCGCCCTCCTCTTCCTCCTTCTGCTTCTTCTGGGTCTCTTGTGTCGTGGTCGTGGCCATCGACTCGGTCGGCTTGTGCACGTGGTCGCCGCTGCTGCTGCGGTTGAGGCACTTGGTCGCGTTGCACGCGCATGACGCGCCGCACGTCTGCCGCTCGGCCTTGCACGCGCACGCCCTCGTTGCGCACTTGCCGCTGCAGGCGCAGCAGAGCGGCACGTCTGCGCGCGACGGCATCGCCAGCAGCGCGTCGATCTCGTCCATGACGTCCATGTCTTCATCGCCAGTGGGACGCATCGGCTGCTGCTGTGAGGCGATGGCGACCGATACGCGGCGCTTGGTCGCGACGTTGTTGCGCCGCGTCGACGCGCGGCTCTTGTGCTCGACGTAGTCCGAGTCGCTGCCGTCGCTCTCACTACCGTCATCGCTCGCACTGCTCGACACGATCTCGTCGTCCATGGCGTCGACTGTGAGTGGCGCTCTTGGGGTCTTTGCCTTTGGCTTTGGCTGCGCGGCGCCACGAAGCGCAGCGTCCTGCAGCTCGCGCTTGAGTCCTGCGATCGTGTGCTCGTACGCGTCGGCTTGCGCCACGAGCTGCTGCTCCAAGGCGTCGACGTCGCGCGCACTGCGCTCGAGCTCCGCACACGCTGCTCGGCTCTCGACTGCAGCGTCCAGGAGGCTCCGGATGACTTGGTGGCACGCCGCCGCGCTCACAGGCAAGAGCTCGCTCGGCACGGCGCTGCTGCTCCGCTCGACGCTCGCGAGCTTCTGCTGGAGCACGCGGATCTCTGCGTTCTTGCGCTGCAGCGCCTCGCGCAGCGTCGCGACCTGTGAGCTGCTGCGCTCGGTGCTTGGACGCGCTTCGAGTGCCGTGAGCTCGCGCGCAATGCGCTTGCGCTCGTCCAGGTCCATCGCGATCGCGCGCTTGGCACCGAGGATCGTGAGTTGGACGTCGACTGTGCGCTCGAGCGCGCGCGCGACCGAGTCGAGCGAGTCGCTCAGTGGCGTCTTGCTGCTGCTGCTCGCAGTCGCGCCAAGTGCACTCGGCTGCTGCTGCTGCTGCTGGCGCTCGACTGTCGCTGCTGGCTTGACGAGCGATGACGCCGATGGACGGCTGCTCTTGTGCTGCGCCATGGCCATTGTCCGCATGCGCTTGTTCGCCATCGCGACCTCTTCCGTCTTACGCTTGAGCACGTTGTGCTGCTTCGCGTGCAGCGCCGTGAGCTTCTGGAGCTCAAAGCGCTTGCGCGCATCTTGGCGCGTGAGCTGGAGGATTCGGAGCTCCTGCGCTCGCGTCGCGCGTCGGTGGCTCTCGGACGCGTCCTTGAGCTTGCGCTGAAGGTCCACGCGCTGCTTCTTCATCTCGACGATCTCGAGCTCGAGTGTCGAGATCTTGAACGTCCCGCTCTTCCACAGCGCTGCCAGCTTCTTACACTCGCGCTCGGCGCGCTTGGCGACCTGGAGCTGGCTCTGCAGCGTCTCGAGCTGCATGCGCACGTCCGTCTTAGCCGTCAGATCCGCAGCAGCTGGTGCTGGATCACCACTGCTAGCAACGCCTTCAAGCGACAGGCGCTTCATCTTCTCGGCTTGGAGTGTGCTCACGCGTTGCTCGAGCTGCTCGATCGTCTGCTCGTACGACGCCGTGAGACTCGCGAGGAGCGCTTCTGTCGCAGCTGCAGACGGCTGCGCTGCAAGTGCGCGCACGATCTTCTCTTTCTCGGCGATCACGTCCGAGAGACTGTCCAAGTCGGCTTGCAACTGCTGCTGCTGCTCGTGCTGCTCTGGCAACGTCACGAGGTCTGCTGCGTGACTAGCAGCAGCAGTCGCGAGCTTTGTCGCTATCGAGTCCTCAAACGCCAGGGCTTCGTGCGCGAGCGCTGTCGTCGAGGACGCAGCTTCATTGCTGCTACTGCTGCCGCTGACTGACAGAGTCGTCGACTGCGATGCGAGGAACTCGTCAGCGACGCGCTTCCACTTGTCTTTTGCTTGCGCAACGAGCTCGAGCTCAGCTTCGCGCGTCTGCGCCACGTCCTTCCACGTCGCGAGCTCCGTCTCGAGTGCTGCAACGTCCAGGTCACTACTGGCGTTGCCACTGCGCATTGGACGTGTCGACGACGACGACTGCTGCTGCTGGAGCAACTGGAGCTGCAGCAGTGCGAGCTGTTGCTTGAGCGACGCGACTTCGTTCGCAGCACTGAGCTCTTTGTTCACGACTGCGCGGTTCTCAATGTTGCGCGCGCGCGAGGCGTAGCGCAGCGTGCTGCTCGTTTCATCAAAATTCACGTCCGCCGGGCTCACGCACGCGATCATGAGCGTCTTGCTGTTGCCACCGAGGCTGTCTTGGAGCAAGCGCGTGAGCTTTGAGTCGCGGTACGGGACGTGAGACGACGAGACAGACGATGTCGCTGCGGCTGTAGTGGCTGCGGACGATCCACTTGCGCGACTGCGGTCGCAGAGCGCGTTGATGACGTTCCCGAGCGCGAGGAGACCGCGGTTGATGTTCACGCCTTCGCGGAAGCGCGCGCCTTGCGCGTTCGTGCGCTTTGCGCGCTCCGAGCCAGCGAGGTCGACGAGGTGGAACTTGGACAGGCGCGTCTCGCCGTTGCTGGCGTCCTGCTGCTCCATCGTGAGCGTACAGATCGCGTGCGAGCGACTCGAATGCGCGTTCATCGTCGTTGACGCCGTTGCGCGCTGCTGCGCACCGGTCTGGAGCAGCGCTGCGACGTGCGCGAGCGACGCGACCGAGTGCTCGCTCAATCCTGCGACGACGATCCCGCGCTTGCCTTCGTCGCGCACTGCGAGTCCTTGTGTCGCTGTCGGTGAGGCAGATGTACCGGCGAGCAGGTCGTAGATCTCTTCATTGAGGATCTGGTGGTGTGAGAGCGTAAAGAGTGAGAGTGAGTGAGAGAGGGACCTGACAGCTCAGAGTGGTCCAAAACAGCGGAGGTTCGTGCGCGTGACGCCACTGGTTGGTCTGTACCTCCAAGTACGACACTTTGACGACAATGTGCGCGTGATCTGGTGCTGCACGCACGCGCTCGAAGATCTGCGTTAAACAACACAGAGAGAAAGAGAGGCACCGAGTCAGTCAGTCAGGCTGAAGTGGTGGTTTTGGTCGGTTGCTGTTGGATGAGCGAGTGAGCGAGACGTACAGCGTCCATGGCGCGTGGGATGATGCCTCGATCGAGTGGCGCTACGCCGAGTTTGAACTCGTTTCCCATTGTGAACCTGCGAGTCGAGACGAGAGCTCATGAGTGAATGCATACAGCAGCAACAGCATCGTCTGCCAGACATGCGAGCGAGCACTCGAGTACGTACGTTTTGCCAGACCCAGTCTGGCCATAGGCGAACACAGTCGCGTTGTAGCCGTCAAAGAAGCGCTCGACCAGCGGCGCAACGAGCTGCTCGTACACGTGCTGCTGCTGCGCATGCGGCGCAAACGCAGCGTCAAAGTCGTACTGCCTGTCACCAAGGACGACAGTCGTAGCACCGGCTGTCTGGACGCAGCTCTCGCTCGCCTGTGCAGTCTCGCTCGCGCTCAGCGGGCGTACGCGCACTGCCACCTGCACGGCGCTGCTTCGACTCGCGCTACTCGACGTCGATGGAGCATCCAGGCTGCTGCTGTACTCGCTCGTCATGACGGCAGTCGTGATGTGTTGTGTTGAGTTGCTCTCGGTTTGAAGGCTGATAAGAACAGCTCAACAAGAACAAGCATTCGTTTTGTATGTATCAGCACAAAATGAGAAATTCCTGATTGGCGCGCATGAGGATCACAAGTTGCAATTGCTTTCCGTTTGAAGGCCGATAGTGCGATTGTCAAGGTAGTTTCGTTACTCATTTTACGAGTTTTCGTGATATATGAGTTTCCAGAAACTATAGTGAAAGCGAGATGTATTTTCGTCAAACCAAATGAGATTCAACTGGAATTTAACTGCTCGAGTTCGCTATGTAGAAAATGTTGTGGTTCACACGGACTTGAACTTTGTTCGGGACTATTCGGATAAGTCCGAAGATCTGCATCTGATCACGAGTTACCTTTAGGAATGCATATGCATATGCAATTACGAATATATCAAATTCAAATATGTTTAC
>JAASFL010000199.1:0-29116 GCA_023333735.1 Globisporangium takayamanum
GCGGTGGCGGGTCTGTCATGGTGTGGGGCGCCTTTTCGGCGTCGGGCAAGACCGAGCTCAAGTTCATCAGCGGTGGGCAAGACGCGCAGCAGTACACAGAGACTCTGGGCAGTCATCTTCTCCCCTTCCTGCGCGAACGTTATCCAGAAGGGCACGTGTTTCAACACGACAACGCGCCAAGCCACCGCGCTCGCTTCACTCAAGCCTGGCTCAGCACCAACGGCGTGACCACCATGAGCTGGCTAGCGATGTCTCCGGATCTCAATCCGATCGAGCATCTCTGGGGAATCCCCACGAGATCGGTGTACGCTCACGGTCGCCAGTACTCCTCGCAAGAAGCTCTCAGGACTGCGATTTCGAAGGCATGGCGCGAGTTGGACCCCTCCATCCTCGACAACTTGTTGAACTCAATGCCGAAGCGGTTCAAGTCGATCCTCGAGCGCAAGGGATCGTTTATTACGTCTTCTTAGCTCCGGAGTAGCACATCTGTGGGCTTGTTACCAATCTGATCGCAAACTCTCGATATGACTCAAATAGTGAAAAATTCGTTTTTTGACCCTTGCGTTGCCGGTACTGTGAATTTTGGTGATCGGATTGTATCACCGCAATCGTCGCAGAACGCTCTATCGTTTTTGATATGTTTTTAGCTTCTACGAGCAAAATTGACGGTACAGCCAACAAAATAGTTTTTTTCCAAGACTTTTGTCGCGCACTTTACATCTGCAGCATATGTAACCAAGTACAAAAATTACTGTGAAAGCGTTAGAAAAATACGCGGATAACCACGGGTAGCGCTCATGACCAACACACCAACACCAGCGTCTTGGACGTTGCGCACGCACGCGCTCGATGGGTTCCATGCCCGTGTGTACGCCCGCGCACTGCTTCGACCGAAGAACCGAGTACCGACTCGGCTCGTCAGCTCAGCTCTTCGTACGCACGCGCGTCCCTTTGGTGTCCCTAGCGTCGTTACAGTTTTAGTTATTCGCTCCGAGACTGTCTTCGAGAGAAGGACACTGGCAGCATTGGTGCATCGGATCATCGGATCGCATTGCACCACTGTTCATCTGAGCAGAGCATTGCAAGCGGAACGCCTTGTCTGTGGTATGCGGTGTCACGCTGCTGCGCCGCTACTCGGACTGCCATGAATGGAGAGGACTTCCAGGTCGACAAGATCACCTTGCACGGCGTTGCTAGTCATAGAAAGCAGTCGCAGCGAGCTGAGTGTCGCTATGCGCGTGTGCTGAGTGTGAGACGCATGTGAGAGCGTGGTCTACATGTAGACTGCCAGCGCATGCCTGGGCTCAGAGGTCCTCGTTGCGCGTGCGCTCGTCAGTTGCTGGTGGCAAGTTTATTTGGGAGCGATGGGGGAAGACTAGCAAGTCTACCTTGCTATCCGAGACGCGATGCGAATCGAAGCCGAGAGTTTTCAGCACTAAGCTCGTGCGTAGTGCGTATCTCGTTGTCTGCTGCCGACAGGTAGGATCTGCTGACGCGCACCTCTGACTCACGTGCTGGCTCCCGTAGCCCAGCCGTCCTCTGCCGCGGACTGCTGGTGGCGGCGCCGTGTATCGTCTGAGGTGTCCTTCTTGTGTCTTCGTACTTCAGACATGATGTGTTGTGTGTGTGCGGCCGAGCCCCTGAGACGCACTTGGTCACTTATTCGCTCGCACCTACTTCGCCATTTCGCCACTGCGAAACACTACGAGATTCGTCGAGTGCAATTCGTCCGTCGACGTCACCGAGTTCGCGTTGTGGACCCTTGCGAGTACACGAGTACGCGAGTACGCGAGTGAGAAGGATAGAAGGAACTACATACTTCGCGCCTCGCGAGCACAAACGGAGACTCGACAATGTCGAGTACTCGTCGCGCTCTAGGTCGTGACTCGGCGATACTCGTGCACTTTGGCATGTTCAAAACGCGGTGCACCACCAAAGTAATGGGTGGCTTCGATGACTTGGATGATATGCATGGACCTGAGTGATGCGTGTGCTTCGCCGTCTCGCTCGCAGTAAACAGCAAGTTGAGGCAACGAGTCGATGTCGAGTTCACGTATTTGGATGCTCGCTCGCTGGTGCTGCGACTCGGTTGCTATCAGTTTGCTCGCGCCTGCGTGCCTGTATGGACCACCACTACCGACGTGGCTTCGCGCCATGCACTGGAAGCACAACGCGTCGCCTCCTTTTGATCACCGTGCACAAAGCCTCTCAAGTCTCAAGGTTCAAGGTTCGAGCGGCCGGTCAAGTTCGAAGACTACCAAAAGCTAAGCATAGCCATTGTCATGGGAAGTCGCGCAACAACCGCCGAGCGCCGAGCGCACAAAATCACAGCAAAGCATGCAATGCTGCAGTCCAAAGTGCCACAAAGAAGGTTCTGCCGCTTCTTTCCGTTATACAAAGCGCGTTATTCTATTGTTCCTGTGTGTCGACTGAGACTGACTTCCTCTGAGCTCCTCTGAGCTCTGAGCACCGAGAGAGCGTCCCGAGGCGAGTCCCGAGGCGAGGCACACTTGGGCACCGAGAGAGTCCCAAGTGCGGTGCACAAGCACTAAGTCAAGCACTAGTACGAGTCTCTACTACCCGTGTGGTCTGCAAAAGAACGACTAGTACATCGTTCTTTTTAATACTCGCCATGACGCAAGGTTCTCTTGTTCGAAATCGCGGCTCTCGCGCTTTCTACGGATCGATCACACACACGCAAATTGGGCGAGCGCTTGGGCGAGCGCACCTCCGAGACCGAGGAGAGGCTCATTCAAGAATCCGCTGCCTCTCGAGCGCATCGATCCCTCGATCTCGATCTCGCGTCCGACGTGACCCGAGCGCGCGTTCACAACGCCATCCAGGTCGCTACGACCACATCCAGGCGATTCCACATCTCTCAGTGATATCAACCGCATACACAGTCCGGACAGGCACCCGAGCGATCGCGTACACACACGCACGTACTTCAGTACACATACAGACACAACACACACAGAACATGACCAAGGACATGGCACTCGCGCGCCAGACCGACGAGTTCCTCGTGCAGCACCTCGTCGACCCGACCGACTGGGTCTCGGACAGCGACCGCTCGCTCTGCAACGTCTGCACGCGCCAGTTCAGCACGTTTCACCGCAAGCACCACTGCCGCATGGTACGCTCGTGCTCTGTGGGTTGATTTGTCCTTCCGCCTTTGAATCGATGCCCTACTCGACAACGGTGCGCTGACACTCCCTCTCTCTGACACTTGCACTTTGACAGTGCGGCGAGATCGTGTGCAGCAACTGCACGCTGCTCAAGAGCGCAGTGCTACCGTCCATTGGCTTCACTCGCGTGCGCGTGTGCGTCTCGTGCGTGTTCAAGCACGCGCAAAAGGTGTAGCCGTACTCGCCGCGTGCGGAAGACACACTGTCGATGAGCCTCCCGACTGAGGAATCACGCGCGTGGCTCAACAGCCACCTCCACTCACCGCTCTCCAAGTCCGATGACGGCGACTCTGACACTGAGGACTACAGCTCGAGCGACAGCTTTGAGAGCTGCTTGAACAACAACAACAACAGCTACAGGAGTAGCAATGACAACCAGTGCTCGCCGCAGTACAAGAGTCCGAGTAAGCGCAGCGACAACAACAGCATGGCGAGCCAGTACGAGTTCCAGTGCCACCAGAACCCGAGCTAGCGTCCTCAGCCGCAGCGCAGCAACAACCAGCTCGAAGCCACTGCTGGTCCTGCATCGACGTCATCGCCAGTCGCACGAAGCGAGACGCGTGCAGCGTCGTCGTCATCGTCGGCAACATCGTGGTCGCACCCGTGGCCCAAGCCGCCAGTCCCAGCTGATGAAACGAGTCGCCTCGACGCGCTCCATGCGCTCCGAGTGCTCGACAGCGCACCCGAGAAGCCGTACGACATGATCTGCGACTTGGCGAAAGCGCGACTGTCGTGTCCGATGGCAGCAGTGAGCTTCATGGACGAGCACCGGCAGTGGTTCAAAGCGAGCGCAGGCTTGGCGCACAAGATGATCCCACGCAAGATCGCGTTCTGCGCCTACACTGTGAGCACGAAAGAGCCTGTAGTCGTGCTCGACACGCTCAAGGACGCGCGCTTTGAGCACAACCCGCTCGTGTCTGGCGCCGCCGCTGTGCGCTTCTACGCTGCAGCACCGATCCTCGACCCGTCGACTGGACACGCCGTCGGAAGCGTGTTTGTGCTCGATACGCGTCCGCGCGAGTCGTGCGACGTCACGATCCTTGAGCGCCTCGCACGCGCAGTGAGCGACAACTTGCCACAGACGCGCGACGAGCGTCCTGAGCAGCAGCAGCAAGAGGAGAAGCAGGAGCGTCCGAGCCTCGTGAAGCCAGCACCGCGCTCGCCTCCTCGATCAACAGTGTCGAAGAAGCAGCAGCCACCGCCATCGTCGCCGCCTGCCACTGTGTCTCCTATGCCCAGCAACACCAACAACAACACCAGCAGCGCTGTCAACACTGGGACGCAACTCGTCCAAGTGACACCGATGAGTCCGCTCTCGACGATCCTCACAACCACGACAACAGACGCAAGCAGCAGCAGCAACAGCGCAGGCGCTGTCGCTTCCGGCGAGCAAATGGAAGTGCTCCTCATGCGATTGCTGACACAGAACACCGAGACGCAGCAACAGCTCGCGACGCAGCAGATGTCGATCTCCAGTACGCTCGGCTTCCACTCGACGCAGATCAGCAAGCTCATGACGGACTTTGCGCGCATGGAGGCGAAGATCGAGGCGAAGATCAAGTGAAGACTTTCGTCACGTGTGTTCCATGTCGTAGCGTCGAGCCAAGTCAATTCGAGTCAAGAGTGCGTCGAGCGAGAGTGCGTGAAGACGAGCAGTCGTATGTTATTGCAAGAGCTGCATGCAAGAGCTGCAGAGAGGAAGGAAGGAAGGAGTCGACAGAGGTGAACGCGAGCGAGCGTGTGCATGTGAACGAATGAGTACAAGTGACTTTGCATACGACGTTTCAAACTCACGTCCTATGCATCTCTTGTCGCTCGAGCGTGTGTGCGTGGCTCTGATACACAAGGCATAGCACACTGGCAGAGCGTACGCTTGCACATGACCATGACGAGCAACAAGAGGCGTTCAGAATCACATGCACACTCTTTTTTGTATTTGTATCAGTTGTGGTTTCGCTCCGCTTTCCTGCAGCACACACGCACACATTGGCGCATTGCGTCCTTGCGATGCATGCAGTCGCTGCACCGGCAAGACAATGGAGACGCGACGCGATGAAGTGACACGGGCACTGCTGCTGCGTTGCAACGACGTACTTGCGCTTACGCGTAGACGGCCTTGAGCTTCTCGACCTGGTCGATGTACGCCTGCATGGCCTCATCGGCCGAGACGCCCTTCTTGTCGTTCCACGCCGCCCACTTGGCCTTGCCCGTGAGGTCGAACATACCCGGCTTGGCCGTGTTGTTGTCACCGACCGTCGCCTGCTTGAAGTACGCGTAGAGCGCGAGCTTCTCGTCGTTGCTCGGCTCCTTCGTGAACGTCTTGACGAGCGCCGCGGCGGCTTCGAACTGCGTCTTGAGGTCCGACATCGTACTGGTGCTGGAGAAGGTGTGTAGAGAGCGAGGAGGAGTCTTGCTTCGGACGAAGGGAAAGCGAGAGTGAGTGAGTGAGATGCTCGTCGTCTTGCTGCTCCTCGATGCTCGATCCGCTCAATTGACGTGCAAAGCGGGATACAGTTGTAATTTCTGTAAATATTTCAACCTCAATGTCGAGGTGTTTTGGGAGAGAGTGTCAAAACCTCATATTTGAGGTTATACTCTTTGTTTTGAGCGATGCCTCTTTGTTTCAAGAGTCAAGACACAAATCAGAATAATGAACAGAACATTCTTGCTTTGTGTATAATAATTGTCATACAAATGAGAATCCATGCACAGCAAAAGCATCAACTAAATCTGCTCATACCACATCAAACCGTCTTAAAGTGAGTAACCATACTACAAAGGTCTGAATAAGCGCCTCGGACTTTGATTTCCGCCATTTTGCCGACGAGCGAAATTCGGGAGTGACGCAGTGCAGCAAAGCCAGGTCAACCATCGCGTGTCACCACCAGCCGCCAAGTGCGAAAGCAAACACCACATGCGCTCTCTCTGTCTTTCTTGTTGCTCTCTCTCGTGCTCTCGTTGTGTCTGCATGTGTTCAAGCCCATGCGCTTCTCGTCCTCGTCCTTCATTTGCCTCGACACTTGTTGTCATCTCTCTCTCCATCCTCGACGACGCACATGCCGCATTGAACTTCAACGAGCTCCTGCTTATGAAGCACCTTTGAGTCGAGAGCCTTCTTGTGACTGCTTTCAAGGCGTCAAGGCGTGTTGGGAGCCGAGATGACCAACCATGAGTCTCAAGGTGATCGCGAAGCACTTGGCTGACTTTGGTCGATTTGAATCGGCTGAGCGTGACGACATCGCTTTGACTGCGAGTCTGCTTGACTGCAACTCGTATCTGGTATTGCCAAGACACCAGCTCAATCCGTCACGACACAACTTGCACATGTAAGCTTGCTTCGCACTGTAGCCGCAAAGCGATCAATCGATCGATCACATCGCCGTGGCAACAACGTTGCTTCGAGTTCAGGACAGCTCGTACTTAGTTGAATAACTTGCTTAATGTATACTATAAAAAACACAAGTACAGTGAGAGATGATCTAGCGAAATGGCTTGGCGACATCCTATTGTCGCAGCTTTCGATACAAGTGCTGTTGCAAAAGAGCTGTCTGCTCGTGTCCAGTGATTTCGAGCGCAAACGACTGAAAAAAGCGCATCGATCATCCTGCAGCAGCGCTCAGCATGAGCATTGAGCTTTCTGCCTGCGTGAACACTAGCCTCGCCGAGCTGTCCGTCTACAGGTCGACTATAAAGCGAGCGATGGAGCACCACGACGTTGTGATCATCGGCGCTGGCGTCGCGGGTCTGCGCTGTGCGCACCAGCTCCTGCACGAGAAGGGCGTGACAGACGTGCTCGTCGTCGAGGCGCAGGATCGGATCGGCGGCCGCATCCGCCCAGACACAGAGTTTGTGCCCGGCATGACGATCGAGATCGGGGCGGAGTTGCTGCACGGCGCAAACACGACGCTCACGCGGTTGGCGGAGGAGCAAAAGTGGGCGTTGCGCGAGATCTTTACGTGGGCACAGGTGCGGCGACGACGAGTTCATGAGAGACGATCGCATCCATCAATGTGTGTGTGTCTGTGTGTATGAACCGAACCACATTGTGTGTGAGTGTGCGTGCGTGTTGCATATGGGGACGCCTTATTGACGACCGACAGCGCAGCGCTTGGCACCTGCTGAGTGTTGCTCCATCTGCTGGTCGTCCGCATCGATTAATCAGCCTGTGATCGGTTCCACTTCGGTGAGAGTCCTTATGATCATCTGGCCTTCATACGCATGCAAGAGTAAATGTTACCTAATTAGCATCGCAAGGCGAGCAGCTCCGGCTGCTCATGCACGCTGCTGGTGTCACCAGTTCTTGGCCACCGGTTCTCGCGTGTGTCCACCTTGCGAAGTCAGTCTGGTTTCAAACATACTATCATCATCAACAACAACACTCTGTATACCTGCATGCATGGCTTGGTCGACCCTTGATGTAGCAGCGCCACACTCATGCATGTGTGTTCATACCGATCACGCGATGTAGCTGTAGACCGATTGCTGCCTCGTGTGAGGCAATGAGCATGGACTGAATGCATCATTCGACACTCACGCGAGGACTGAATGTGATGACACCACTTGACAGGGCGATGGCGGTCCGACCGACCCAGCTCCAGACGGCGGCATCGGGTACTACTACCTCGGCGACCAGAAGCGCTTGCTCGCGTTCGATGACGAAGACCTCGAGTTCTGCAAGTTCAACGATTCGGTGTCGCACTTGAGCGAGATCGAAGACGTTGATGCGATCCCGCACACGCAGTCGATGATGGACTACTTCAAGAGCTGCGAGCTGTCTGAGTCGATGATGAAGCTCGCTGACGCAGGGTACGCGAACACTGCCGGGAGCAACCTCGAAGACATCTCGCTCCGCGTCACGTGCAAGTACGAGCGTCAGTGGATCGACCTCGAAGACGAAGGCGACTACCGCGTCGTGCCGACGTTCATGCGCATTGTCGACCACTTTGCAACTGGTGTGACGAGCCGTCTCAGCTGGCCAGTTGCGACGATCGACTACTCGGACTCTGACCACGTCGTGCTCACGAGCAAGAGCGGCGAGCAGATCTCGTGCAAGCGCCTTGTTGTGACCGTCCCAACGTCGGTGTTCAAAGACATTGCGTACGTGCCATGCTTGCCGCAAGCGAAGGCAGACGCAGTCGACTCGTACGGCATGCGCCGCGCGGCCAAGGTGCTCATGCACTTTAGCGCGTCGTTCTGGCCAGCGAACGCACACGGGATCATCTGCTCGGACTGCTTCCTGCCCGAGTTCTGGGTGAACAGCACACGCGGCGTCGGCCACCTCATCCCGAACGACGACCCGCAAGTCGAGGCACTCACTGTGAAGGCTGAGCAAAGTGAGGTGCAGCACCTCGTCACGGGCTTTGCAGGTTCCGAGTGTGCAGACCGACTGAGTCTGCTCGACGCAGACGAGATCTTTGACAAGTTCCTCGACCAACTCGACACGATCTTTGGCACGCCAGACTGCCCGACGCCAGCGCGCTCGAGCTTTGTCAAGGGCAAGTACTTTGACTGGGGCGACGTCGAGTACATCCGCGGCGGCTACAGCTTCCCGCGCGTCGGTCAGTCCGACTCGGCTGCGAGCGACCTCGCAGAACCGATCGAGCAGCGCATCTTCTTTGCCGGCGAAGCCACGTCGTTTGAGCAGCCCGGCATGTCGGTGCACAGTGCGATGGACACTGGCACACGCGCTGCCGCGCAAGTGGCGTCGTCGCTCTAGTCGTTTGCGTGAGAAGATGGTATGCGAGATAGAGACACCCATGAACCATGAGCACTAGACATCAAGCAGCACAATGTGTCGAGAACACGAACTGCAAGCAAACAAAGAGCAATGTTGTTTATGGTACTGACTCACATGCACTAGGATAGTAGGATTGGATGATAGATACAAGCAAAGAATGAGGAGTGAGTCACGCGCCATGGTCCGTGTCGCGCGTTCGACGCTTGCATGGCACATGGCTGCATCGACTCACTGCATGCACTGGTTTCAATGTGATGACGTCGAGTGTCATGTCGTCGCAGATGGTCGTCGTCGCTGTCGCCGTCGTCTGCGTACACGCGACGCTCAGTAGTAGTGATTCCCAGCGCTTTCGCGCTCCAAGCGACTCAGCACGTGCTTGCCAAACGTGAAGCGCTTGAGGAAGTCTGCGTTGTGCCGGATGATGCAGACAATCCGTTCGCGGTCACTCGTGTCTGCTTTGTCCAGGAGCTTCTGCACAACGTAGTTCCCGTACATGTGCTTCATCATTGGCAGGAGCGGACACGACGAGCCGGTCTCGTCGCACTGGAGAATGAAGTCGACTGTGCGCGAGATCTCGGCTTTCGTCGCGCGCTCGAGACACGCTTCGACGACGTTGCTCGCAAACTTGTGCTGGCTCCAGCGAGTGATGTCGGGGAACACGGCGTCCATGACGACGCGTCGCTGGTCCGGTTCGCCGTGCCCAATCACGTGCTGCACGACGTAGTTCCCAAACTGGTCTTTCATCAGGTCGCGGCACTTGAACACGATCTCGCTCACGATCGGACGGATCTGCGTCGGCGAGCAGTGCTCCAAAATGCGCTGGATCACGCGGCAGCCGTACGAGTGCGCCGAGTACTCGGCGACGCGACCAATGACATCGTCAATGATGAACTGAATGTCGTCGCCAGTGAGCTGGCGCTGCATCCCCAAGCTTGCGCTGGAATCGACGCTGCGCTTCCACGACGCGGCTTCGATGCACTTTTGGAGCACGTGGTTGCCGTTCTGGTCTTTGATGCACTTCTGGACGTGACCGCGGAGCTCATTCATCAGAATGAGCTGTTCGTCCACTTGAGTCACTTCAAGCGCGCGCTGGATGACGCGGCAGCCGTACACTTGGAGCGCAAGGCTGACCATGTTCTTGCGCATCTGCTCGACCAAGCGCTGCTGCTGCGTCAGCGACCCGTGCTCAAAGAGCTTCTGGATGACGTAGTTCCCAAACACGTCAGTCATGAGCACGAGCGCATTCGGGAAGATCTCTTCGAACGCGTCGTCTTTCGTTTGGTCGTCGGCTTTCTCGAGCCGTTGCTGGATGAACCGCGATCCGCTCTGGTCTCGCGCAAAGAGCAGCAAGTGTCCCTTGATCGTCGAGAGCTCCCACTTGTCTGGCTTGCACGTCGATGTGAACTCCTCGAGCAAGCAACTCGACGAGTACGAGTGCGCGACAGGGTGGAGATACTCGTGCTCGGTCCGACGACTGGCTCCAGGCTTGGGGCGGTACAGCGCACTCGACTGAGCAAAGCCATATTGGTAGTTCGCACGCGAGTCAAAGCCACACGGCGCTCTCGCTGGCGTGTACGAGTGGTGCTCGCGCACGAGCGGCTCGGGTGCCTTGATCGTTTCGTAGATACTGCCAGTCTTGGGATAGTACTCGATTCCAGTTCGGTGACTCGGGACACCAAACGTCGATGCGCTGCCGCGGTAGTACGAGCTCTCAGTCGTCTCCCACAGCTGGTTTGACGGCTCACGAGTGCTCGAGCGTCCGCGATACGCCAGATCCGAGTACGGATGCACTGCGTACGGCGACGGACTCGAGAACGGCACGGCGTGCGTGTACGCCGGCTGGTTCAAGCTTCGACCAAGTGCGCGACTGTGCTGGAATCCACTGCCGCTGCCAGGGTACTCTGGACCGCCTTGACGACTGCGACGCGCGTCGCTGAACGAGTAGCCAAATGGAGCTGGCGCAACAGCGTCTTGGCGATATCGCGGTTGGTTGTCGATGCGCAAGTGCGCCATGTTCTCGAGCTCGTCTGCGAGGAACATTGAGCTGGTCGCTGAGATCGCGTCGTAGTCGTGTGCTTGAACACGAGCAAAGTCGCTGTGGACGCTGTGAAGTAGCGACAGGCCAGGAGGCAAGCAACGCGTCTGCGGACTCTCGTCGCGACTTGAGGTCTCAGAGCACGCAGAGCTGGACGCGTTCGAGTCCTGGTTCGAGAAGCCAGGCGTGCTGTCGTACGACACGTCCGACACGACGTGGGTATCCGAGTGGTCGGGCGACTCGCACACAAGACTGAACCGCTTCGTCCCCGACTGCTGGCTCCACACGTCGTTGGTGTCGTTGGTGTCGTTGGTGTCGTTGGTGTTGTGCAGCAGCAAGGTCGAAGGAAGACTCTTGGTAGCGAGTGTGTCCTGAGAAAGCCATCCGTCCGTCAGCATCTCAGTGCGACATCTCGAGTAGCGCAGGTTGATGTAAACCGACGCACCAATGTCAGCGCTGTCTCGTTCTGGTTGTCTTCAAATGCGCGACTCTACAGCAGCAGCACGTTTGCATGTGAGCAAGTAGCACATAGCAGAGTCTGTGTTGCACAGCGTAGTGAGAGAGCATACTCACCTGATCGGCGATAGGAGGCGCGCTCCACGATCGCTGGATGTCCGTTCCGACCGAAGCAGGCGTGACGACTTCACACTCTTCGATCTGATTGTCCTTCGCATCAGACGTGCTTGACGGCGCGCTGGCGAGATGGTACGACAGCTGCATGCCAGATTGCTGCGCGTCTTCACGAGGGAGCAGGAAGCTTCTCGATGCTCGGTACGCTGCACTCTGGTGCATTGGCGGCGTTGAGCTGGAGCGCTGATAGAGTCTCGATGCACGCGTGATGCCGTCCGCAGACCACATCGACGACGAGAAGGTGTCTGGGAGACCTTGCAGCTTCACGCGCGTCAGCTCGACTGGGTTGCCCATGTTTGCAGCTTTTTCTTGTCCGATCACGCCGACTCGGTGCGCTTGCACAAGTGCATCGGCACGCTTACTGCGAGTCGACTTCATGGCTGTGTGGTCGATCATCACGTTGTTGTTGTCAATGACAATGACTGCAGAGAGAGCAGTGTGTGGCGAAGCAATCGCTAGTGATGATGGACGTACCCATTGGAGCGCGTGCCTGCGCGTTGCTGTCAATCGCGAGTCAACTGCGGCGGCTGCTGCTGGTGCGATAGCGAGCGACCTCGACGTTGCTGCGACGGGTGCGATATGGCGAGCACAGAAACAGAGACAACGCACGATGCAACGTGAGTTGCGTGCTTGAATGCGCGCGTCGTGCGCACACACCACTCCGTCACTCATGCACGCACCTCGCGAGCTGTTTCTTCGTGTGCGCTCGTTCACGCCACTCTTCTTCCGTTCGGTTGAAACGGGTGTGCGAGAATCGAGCGAGCGTCGAGTCGAGCTGTCGAGCTGACTTGTGTGTGCGAGGCGGACGATTGCGAAATGAAAGACGTCAGTGAGCGTGCGCACGCGCAGCTCGCAGCGCAGCTCGTTGCAGTTGTTGTGCGCGTGGGCGGCAAGAGTGATTGCCGGTGTTGCTGCAAGCACCGAGACTTCTGCGTTTGGACTTTGGACGGACGGACGGACGCACTTGAGCAACTCGAGCGCTGGCTTTCACAACAGCGCTTGTCTGGTACTGGGTCGATCCATTCATTGCTCCTCTTGCTACGAGTACTTGCATGGCACTTCCTAGCTTCCACTTGCTCGGGTTGCGACGACGACGAGGACAAACAACAACAGCAAACAACGGCGATGAAGCTAGGATAGCTTTCGGCAACTGCGCTTCAAGATCCATATATGACCGTCATTTATTTGTGACTGGGTTTCAGACTGCTCAACGTTTGATGTTGTCAAACCACAATGGATCTGCTGCTTGCAATGATCGATGTGCACATGCAGGACGGTCCGTCTTCTCGCTATGATCGCTCGCTATATCGACAGCTATACTGCTTCGTGAGCAGCAGTGTGCGTGCACAGTCGTCGTCGGCACACTCTTGTTGCTCCTGCTGCTGGCGCAATGCACGAAATCCATGGTCGCGTAAATTTCGAAGCCCGTGAAAGGTCACGACGACTAACAAAGACCTTTCTGATCTTTCGCGCCGTCCATTGTTGTTGTCGGCACGCTCGCTTGCCTCTTGCTTGCATGCTCGTCGAGATCGGATCGACAGTTGGAGTACGAGAGAGAGACAAACCACAACCATCTTGCAACGATGCGATGCGAATCGACTCGATACCTGTCCTTTACCAACTACTGCCTTGATAGAGGCAGTGTGCTCGGAGAATGTCGGCGCAACGAACAAGCAGCAACTCAAGCAGGATATACAGTCCCTGCTCGTTGTTGTCTCCAGAGTCATCCTGCGCGTGCATTGCTGTCTGCTGCAGCACAGAGACTGGAACGCACGTACACTCAGCAATCACACAATTTTCAGCAAACGTCGCTGTGGATGTGGGGTCTCGACACGCCAGCGCCTTCTATCGAGTTTTGCTGCTACTGGTGATGTTGTTGCTGCTCGGCACGCACAAGAACGAAAGATCGCTCGCACACGGCGTCACGCAATTTGGCCATCACGAGGAAGTTGCCGTGACCATCACTCTTGATTGAAGTCAGTTCCAATGTGGGTTCGGCGACAGCTTCGGCGACAGATTGCACTCTAGTGCCTGCACGCAGCATGTTGTGCTCCCATCCAAGGTCACACGTTCGTATACAGATGCAGACGTGCAATGCGTTCGCAAAGAGGGGTGGACTAAAGTGCAGCCTGTCGTCTGACTCGTGTTGACGACGTCAGCTCTTGCGTGTGAGGACACAAGAATAGCTACTGGTCGAGACGCGCTGCTGGTTTGCTTCGATCTGCTGCGAGTGTGACATCCGATCTTTGCTTGCTTGCAAGTTGCACATTTGCCTGTGCGAGACCGTCTCTCTTGCTGGCTGGGCACCATGTGTGCACACAGGAGCACTGAATGAGAAGCAGATCGATCGTGCTGCTCCCCTGTCGCGCAGCGAATGCACGAGCATGCAGACATTCAGTCCGACAGGATCAACTCTTTTGAGAACCTGAACAGTGTCTGGTGCATGCACACTGCTGCTCAAGCGTTGATGTCATGGAGAGACAGGAGCAACTTCAACGAACATAGCAAGCATGAAGCGAGCGAGTGCAACGCAGCTGCGCGCATTCGTCTGCAGCTGCAAGCAGTGCAAGTGCGCATGCGTATCCAAACCGCTCGACTTGCACCTGTTCGTCGACGCATGCATGCAAACGGAAACCAGCTGCGCGTGCGAGTCAAACGACAAGGTTGTCCATTCGGGGGAGCTCTACGAAAAACAAAATGCGAGCATGAGTCGCTGCTGCTGCGCTCCCGCTCCAGAGTGGATCTACGACCGCTGCTGCTGCTTCAGAGTCAGCAGCGTGATAGCTGCAACGCCAGCAGTGACGAGCGAGGCAGTCGCCAGTGCTTTCCGCGAAAGATACCACGGCTCCGCATCCTCCGCAGCTGCTTGCGCCGCTCTCGTCTTCTTTGCTGCCTCTTCGCGCTGCGCCTTTGTCTTGCGCGTGAAAATCGACGACTCGGCTGCATCCGTGGCAGCGCTGCTGGTTGTCGTCGTCGTCGTCTTGGTCGTCGTCATCGTTGAAGTCGTGGCGCCGCTCGCAGTCGCAGTCGTCGTTGTCGTCGACGATGTTTGCTGGTGCTGCGCAAACTTGGCACTTGCAGCCTCTTCCGCGCCGCTCTCAAAGATCCCGCCCCACGCTTGGCGCTCCTGGCTCTTTTGCTCGTTAATGAGCTTCGTCACGCGATCGAGGAGTGCGCGGCAAGACTTGTCTTTTGGCGTGAGCTTTGCAGCAATGAGCAGATCTTGCTTTGCGTCCGTGTACTTGCCGAGCTTGAAGCACGCCTGTGCGCGACGGAACCGCGCTTTCGACGGCCACTCTTCAAACAACACTTGGTCGCTCAGTCCAATGCGGCCCATCCACGTCACGACATTGCCATGGCGGTTCTCACCGAGCACTGTCAAAATGCTCAGTGCGTTCGTGCACGCGATCTCTGCGTCGTAGTACGCATCGAGCTTGAGCTTGCACGCGCCAATGTTCAAGTGGCACCGGATCATCGTCTGGAGCATCGTCGCTTTCTCTTTGTGCGTCGCGCCGTCTTGGTCCACGCGCTGCAAGTACCCGAGCGAGCGCAAGTAGCTGTAGATCGCGTCGTCGAGCTTGTTCGTGCGGAACTGCTCGTTCCCAGCGTCAGCGAGTGCAATCGACGCTGCGATCAAGTCCTTTGTCTTCATCTCGTCGATCGACTTCTCCGGGATCTTCACGTCTTTCTTCTGCATGAACAGCTGCGCGTAGTCGGTCTTGACAATCACAACGTCGTCGCGCGGTCGGATCTCGTCGATCTCGCCCATGCCGTACGGCGTTGACACTTTCATGTGCATACGCAAGTGCGGCTCGTTCGGCTCTTCGCGCACCGTGTCTTGACGCAAGTACGCAAGCGTCGGATTCTTCGACGCAGCGTCCGTGTCCAACTGCACGACGTACATCTTGGTCTCTTTGCGGAACGCCACGACAACACCGCGGCCGAATGGCGTCACGATGCGCGCTTTGTCGGGCAGTGGCGTCACGCTCACTGCGCCAGGGTGGTGCGCATCGATGCGGAAGCTGTTGCCTGGGATGTACAGCCCAGTCTGCGCAGTCGCAGTGCCAAACGCCGCTGGGTGCTGCACGTGCGTCTTGAGCTCTGCTGCAGTCTTGCGGAAGAGCTCAATGCTCTCGTCGTTCTCTTTCTTTGCGAGCTCAAGCGCTGCAAGCGTGCGCTCGTGACGCACTGCAGCGCTGTGCTCAAACGTCACGCGCACGAGCACTTTGCCAGGCGACGTTGCCGATGGACTGAGCGCAGATGTAGGCGTCTTGAGCGCGATCCACTGCTCGTGCGTGCGCTGATCGACATACTCACTGCTGCTGAGCTCAGCTTCACCGAGCACAATGTCTGCGAGGATGCCAGCGCTGCTCTGCACACTGAGCTTGATCGCGAAGCTCTTGGACTTGACGCCGTCGTACGTGAGCGTCTCGTTCCAGTACGCGCGGCCGTTGTCAGCAGTCACAGCTGCAGTGCGCAAGTGCTTCTTTGTTGTCTTCTCGAACGCTGACGACGGCGACGCCATGGTCGACACATGGAGCGCAAACGCTTGTGCTGCGGACGCATTGCCGAGCACTGGGTGCTGCGCGAGTGCATCAGCGAGTCCTTGCACGGCAGTGACCTCGATGCGCACACAGCCAGTGGCTTTGCCGGAGCTCTTGTCGAGGTCGACGCCATGCTTGTTCTGCTTCGGCGCAACGAACGCGTCCTTTGCAAGCTGCAGCTCGCTCTCGAGCTGGATCGCGCGCACTTCGTACGGCGACAGCGAGACGCTCTCCCACATCATCGAGTTCCCGAGCGACGACGCGCTGTCGCTCGAGTTGGCCGACGACGGCGAGCTGCCGAGAGAGTGCACGTCGCTCATGCTGCTGATGGCAGTGGCAGATGCAGGCAGTGATGGCGATTGGCAGCGATCAATCGTACGGCGCTGAGTAACTCGAGTTTCAAACCGGTGACCGGTTTAGTCAAATCTATTCTTGTGGAAAAATGAAAAATAATTCCATTTCTGTATTGACTGTGCTATGGATATTATTATTTATGACACAGTAAGTGATCGGGCGATTTTCGCAGACGAAAAAGCCAAAACGCGACAACCAAACCGACATGCTCGGCGCTGGAGATGACGATGGCGATGGGGGAAGTGGCGGCGACTCGCTTGCGCCGCTGCAGACAGCATCGATGCGTTTAGACACGAGTGCATCTACTAGTGCTGCAGCACGCAGTCGCAAGACGAGATCACAGCACCAACAACAGCAAACACACAAGCATGCAACGCAGTCGCCACCACTGCGTGTGATCGCATTCGACCGACCGCAGAGCACAAAGCGTGCACTCAACGCAGCGCTCGAGCCACCAGCGGCACCCACGCTCAATCAACTCCGGTCCCGACTCTTTGGACGCAAACGCGCGACAAGATCGACCCGGCATCGCAGTCGAGATCGCAATGCATACAGCACGATCACGGACGACAGCGACGAGACTGAGTTTGCCGACAATGTCGTCGTGAGCGCCAAGTACACGCTCTGGAACTTCTTCCCGCGCGTGCTACTCGCACAGGTCCAGCGCCCGTCGAACGTCTACTTTCTCTTCATCGCAGTGCTCCAGACGATCAAAGAAGTGAGCAACACGAACGGCGTCCCGACGATCCTGCTCCCGCTCACGTTCGTGTTCATCTGCAGTGCGATCAAAGAGGCGCTCGAAGACCGCGAGCGCCATCGCGCCGATGCAATCATGAACAGCCGCCTCGTGCTCTGCTTGAGCGCACTGGGCGACTGGGAGCACAAGCCCTGGGGCGATGTCCAAGTCGGCGACATTGTCAAAGTGCTGAACGACGAGACTGTACCGGCAGATCTGTTCATGCTCACGACAGAAGAGCTCGAAGACCCGAGCGTCGACGCTCCAGCGCTCAGCCAACCGCTTGAGAGCAGGCGCACACGCAGCAGCAGTGGTGGTGATGACGAGACACAGCGCGCGACTCGGTCGAGCAGCTATGACCAGATCGAGCTATCGGACGAGCGAGACACAAGCAGCAGCAGCGCTGGAGCGCACACGCCTCGAACGAGTGGGAACTTGGCGTACATTGAGACCAAGTCGCTCGATGGCGAGACGAACTTGAAGATCCGCACTGCGATTCCAGTGGTCGCAACGCTCGCGTCGCCGCCGTGCGACCTCAACACGCTGCGCGGTGTGATTGAGTGCGAAGCACCGAACAACCGGATCGCAACGTTCGATGGCAACGTCACGCTGTTCTTGAACCGTGCGCAAGCGACTGCACTCGGTCTGCGCGACGCTCGCAGCAGCAGTCGCGACGACACACTGTCGACAGCAGCAGCCGACGCTACGAAGACAGGGCACCACTTGCACCAGCAGCTCCAGCACAGCCCAGACGGCTTGCTGAGCGTCCGCGTGCCGATCACAGCAAAGCAAATGGTGCTCCGGAGCTGCGTCCTGCGCAACACGCGTGCGATCGTTGGCATTGCGATCTTCACTGGACACGAGACAAAGGTGCTCTGTAGCAACACGGACCCAGTCGTGAAGACGTCATCCGTCGAGCAGCGCTTGAACTCGCTCATTCTGCGCGTCGTCTTGATCCAGCAGCTCGTGTGTCTCGTCGGCGCATTGCTCGGTGCGTACTGGATGGTCGCTCAAGGCGACGCGCTCTGGTACTTGCATCCATCAACGTCGTCGAGCGAACCGCTCACTCACGACGCGCACAGCACTCGCCACCATCACCATCGCAGCTTTCCGTTCCGCGAGCTCGTGAAGCTCCACTTGCGGTACTTCATCATCATGCAAAACTTTGTCCCGATCTCGCTCAACGTCTCGCTCGAGTTCGTCAAGTACTGGCAAGCGTACTTCATGGAGCAAGATCTGAGCATGTACGACGCTGCGACCGACACGCCAGCGCTCGTGCGGTCGTCGGCGCTGAACGAAGACCTCGGGCGCGTGCACCACATCTTCACAGACAAGACCGGGACGCTCACGATGAACCTCATGCTCTTTCGCTTCTGCACAATCGCAGGCAAACACTACGGCGGCGACGTCACCGAGTCGGATACGTCAGTGACAGCGATATCGTCACTGACGCGACCAGACAGCGACAGTCCTAGTAGCAGCAGTTCGAGCAAGCGCGCGCCGCAGTTTGTCCAGTTTGACCCGACGGAGCTCTTTGCCGACGTGCGCGCTGGCGGCGACCGCGCAGCGCTGATCCGTCTGTTCTTGCGCCACTTGGCGCTCTGCCACACGCTCATTCCAGCAAAGCCGTTTGCCGAGATGTGCTCGAGTGCGTCGCCGGCGTACTCGGCGTCGTCGCCAGACGAGCAAGCACTCGTGTCTGCTGCTGCGCACTGCAACGTGCGCTTTGTGCACCGGACGCCGAGCGCCATGACGATCCTCGAACCTGGCGACCAAGCGACTGAGCCGCGCGTGTTCAAACTCTTGAACGTCCTCGAGTTTGACAGCGACCGGAAGCGCATGAGCGTGATCGTCGAGACGCCTGAAGGCGCGATCGAGCTCCTGTGCAAAGGCGCCGACAGTGTCATCCTCGAGCGCCTCGCACCCGACCAAGCAGCAGACGCAGTGGCAATGGACGACGTGAACACGCAGCTGTCGCTGTACGCCAAGTCTGGCATGCGCACACTCTGTCTCGCGTACAAGACGATCGATCGCGCGACGTACGACGCGTGGAACCAGCGCTTTGTGACTGCGATGGCGTCCATGGACGAGCTCGTGAAGCGCCGACAGGGACTCCCAAACGCGATTGACCCGCTCATGCACGAGATCGAGCTCGATCTGCAGCTCCTTGGCGTCACAGCAGTGCAAGACAAGCTCCAAGACGGTGTCCCAAAGACGCTCGAGCTGCTCCAGCAGTCGAGCATGAAGGTCTGGACGCTCACTGGCGACAAGATGGAGACTGCGATCAACATTGGGTACGCGTGCTCGCTCCTGCGCAGCGGCACGGACGTGATGGAAGTGGCGTCCGACGAGTACGTCGCAGTCGCGAAAGGGTTCCAAGACGTCGCAATGCGTCAAGAGAAGCTCTCGACACTGTCGTCGTCGACGTCAGCTGATGCAGCCAAGCGTCGACGGCGAATGCAGCACTCGGGACCTCGACTGGCGTGGCACCAGTGCCTTAGAGCGTCGCTCACGACGTTCATCCTCAGTGCCCCGCCGACAAAGAAGCGCAGTCGCGCTCGTAAAGCGCCTCGACCGAGTCACGCGCGTGGCATGTACTCGCCTGTCTCGACGCTCGATCATCATCACGACGATGACGACGACGACTCGGACAGGAATGCTGGTGGCGATGACCACGACCGCCATAGTCACACGGATGAGCATGCGACATTGTTGCAACGGAGTCCACTCCGTGTCGTCACGAGTCCACAGCAGCGTCCAGCGCCGTCGATTGCGCTTGTGATTGACGGCAAAGCGCTCGAGCACGCGCTGCGTCCGCGTCTCCGGCCGCTGTTCTACCAAGTCACGAAGCACTGCTCGTCCGTGATCTGCTGCCGCGTGTCGCCGAAGCAGAAAGCTGACATTGTCGAGTTTGTGCGGTTCTTCGAGCCAACGAGCATCACACTCGCGATCGGCGACGGTGCGAACGACGTTGGGATGATCCAAGCTGTGCACGTTGGCGTCGGGATCTCTGGCCAAGAGGGCATGCAAGCCGTGAACGCGTCGGACTATGCGATCAGCCAGTTCCGGTTCCTCCAGCCACTGCTGTTTGTGCACGGACGCTGGGCATACCGCCGCGTCGCGAAGCTCATGAGCTACATGCTGTACAAGAACGTGACGTACGTGCTCACGACGTTCTGGTTTGGCTGCTTCTGCGGCTTCTCGGGTCAGCCGCTGATCTTGGACGTCGCCGCGCAGAGCTTCAACGTGCTCTACACGAGCTTGCCGCTCGTGCTCTTTGCAGTCTTGGACCAAGACATCTCGAGCTCGAGTGCTGCGCAGTTCCCGTACCTGTACGCGCTCGGTCAGAAGAACGTGCTGCTCGCACGCCGTGTGTTCTGGCCCTGGATCGTCAACGGCATCTGGCACTCGCTCATCATCTTCTTTGTCTCGGCGTGGGGCTTCCACGGCGACTTGTCAGTCTCAACTGCTGCGCACTACCACCATCACCCAACGACAGTGTCACCAAGCGGTCATGACGACGGGCTCGTGACGCTCGGCTTTGTCGTGTTCACGAACCTCGTGATCGTCGTGAACCTCAAGCTCGTGCTCGAAGCGTTCCTCGTGACGTGGCACTTTGGCACGACGATCGTCGCGTCGATTAGTCTTTGGTTTGCCGTTGGGACGCTGCTGTCGTCGCCGCACAGTCGCTTCCACCATGCAGTCGGCGAAATGACGTTCCTCTTTGACGTCCCAGTGTTCTGGGCACTCTGTCTCCTTGTCGTGACGCTCAGTTTGCTCCGCGACGTGCTCTGGAAGATCGTCCGGCGCTGGCACTTTCCGTCGACGTACCACATCTTACAGGAGCGCGAGAAGCTCCGGATGACAAACTCACCGCGGGGCATGGCAAGTGAGTGCACTGGCATCTTGTGGCCAGACATCCAAGCGCCGATCCTCGACTACGCCAAGCTGCTGCGGCAGCAGATCCCGCCGTTTGAGACTGCGCACGAGTCATTCTTGCGGTCGTCGCCGCTCGCAGAGAGCTTGATCGCCGGCAGCAGCAGTAGTAGCAACAGCGATCTCGAGAGTGCGCGCCACATCCGCGTGCGTGGGTCGTCGCATGCGTCCGAGCTCCACGACGATACGTTTGGCAGCAGCAGCAGTAGTGGTGGTGGCAGTGGCTGGGGACACGATCACGCATTGCTCGAGAGCGGTGCATCGAGTGCGCATCTCGCACAGTCGCTACTGCCGTCAGGTACCACTGACTCGGATGCGCTGCGTCATCCGTACCACGGCTACGCGTTCTCAGAAGACGAGAACGTCGACAGTGACGTCGAAGCTGCGACTGTGTCGTCAGCAAAGGACAAGTACAGCAAAGCTGCCTCAGGTGTCGGTCGCGAGTCGGCGTTTGCAGGCGCGAGTGCAGCTAGCGGCAGCACACGAGCGTTCAAGAAGATGATCAAGAGTGTTCGCGGCCCCAAGAACGCATGAGAGCGCTCTCGAGTGCGAGTGTCCTCACTCTCACATGAGACAGAGGAAGATAGAGGCGATAGGTCGGTCGTGTTGCTAGCAACATGGGAAATACACGTGCTGCTCCACATCCATTGCTCCTGGGATGTCGGTTTGCACGAGCGCGTCGCGCCTGTCGCCTTGGTTTGTCGTCTCAGACGACTCGCGCTTATTGAGTGTGCACTCGAGCTTTGCGTGGAGGTACCGCCGCTCGCAGTACTTCCTTGGTGTGATGATCGATCCGATCGTAGTGATGACACTGACGTATGGTCGTGGCGTGCGCTCAGGTTGAAAGTGGCGTTCGAGTGCCGCTGTGTATGCACGTGGCGTGAGCACGTGCTCGATTGGCGCAGGTGGTGGTGTCTGTCCAAACTGTTGCATTGGTGTGATCGTTGGTGCTAGCGCTTCAGCGCTTGTGTTTGCTGCGAGTCCAGTCGGTACGAGCACTAGGATGTTGACAAAGTCGCACTCCTAGATGACCATGCCGTTGTGAGAGAGAGAGCACATTCGTGACTGCTGTATGTGTGCCAGCCAGTGTTACAACAGCACGTACCTGCTCCCAACGCTCGTCACCATCATCATACTCGACTCGGAGTGCACGCGCTTGGGCATCGATCTCTGTGATCGATCCTGGGAACCACGACGCCGAGTCGCGCCAGTACACGAGCACTTTGGCACCGAGCAGCAATGAGTGCACGGTATTCTCGATGCGATCGACTGAAGTCGAAGTGCGCATGAGTAGCTGGAGCTGCTGAAAGCCGTCAAGCTCCATGCCGGCAGCTTCAGGTGAGCAGCGCATGCGCTCGCTAGTCTAGCGATGCCAAGTGAGTGAACCATGCGCGTGGATAGCACTGAGATCAAGAAGCGTGTGTGCGCATCGACATGCCAGCTCAAGTGTGTGTGTGTGTGTGACAGACCTCCCACTGCGCTTCACCGTCGTCGTACTCGACAAAGTAGCGTCGCGTGCTGCGCGAGTCGTCGAGCTGCGTCACTGTTCCGCTGAACCACTCGTGCTCTTGCTCCCAGTACACTTGCACGCGCTCGTCAAGCTCAAAGCGAGGACTGCTCTCGCAAGCACATGCGTTGCTTGCGTCCGCCGACGCACTTGAACCTGTTGCAGCGTCACGATCGTCATCACTGCCATCACTACCGCCGTCTGACTCGAACGAGTCCGAGTAGTCGTCAAACGCATCGTCTTCGTAGTCGTCAGCTGACACCTCGTCCTGCTCGTCCAGCGCATCGCTGTCGACAAAGTTGCTGTCGTCGCTCGACATCCCACGTGCTCTCTGACTAGACAGACGCACTCGAGAGCCGCAAGCGTCTGTGTCTGTTCGTCTGGTGCGTCAGCGACTCGTCATAGCTTCCCAGACGCCACTTGTACTCGTTGCTGCCTCTCGCGACCACTAGGTCTCAGCGTACTCCCATCACACGCATCGCGATATGTCAACGCATTGGTCGTCTCTATTCCATAGCCCTCTTCGTGATCTGTTTGTCTGCCATCTCGCTGCTACTCGCTTACCGCTTCTGCAGCAGACGCAGCGCGAGCTCCTCTTGGCTCGCAACGGCATCGCGACTCGCGACCTTCTTGCGGATCTTGCTCGCAGTGCTCTCGTCTTCACTATCACTCTCGCTATCGTCCTCATCGTCATCGTCCTCATCATCGCTACTGTGGCCACGACGCTTGTTGGCATCGTCATCGCTCGCATCGTCATCGTCGCTGCTGCCACTCGCCATGTCTTCGTCGTCGTCAGATGATGCACCGCCGAGCGTCGCACCCGCGTTTTCGTCATCGTCGTCGTCGCCATCGCGCTCGCCCTTGCTCTTCATGCGCTTCTTGTGGTGCTTGGCGCGCACGCGCTCCTTCTCCAAGCGCCGGTCCTCAGCGTCTTTCTCCTTCAAGCGCGCGGCAACTTGCGCTTGGAACGCCTTCGACTTGCCTTCGACGTCAGCGAACGCCGTGTCGACGTCCACGTGCTGTGCCGCCATCTTCTCGAGCACCTTCATGCTGTTGCCGTCGTCGTCAAAGACCACGCGGTTGTACGACACGTCATTGTCCACGCGGATCTTCTTTGCCTTCTTCTTCGACCGCGTCGCCTCCAAGTCAATCACGTCGTCGTTCTTGTCGTCGTCCTTGTCCCAGTCGTGACGGCGCTTGACGACCAAGAGCGCGTCGTCCTCATCGCTCTCCTCCTCATCGTCCTTGTCGTCCTTGACCGCCACAGTTGGTGCCTTTGTCCTGTCCGTCTTGAGCGCAGCGAGCTGCTTCTCGAGCTTCTTGCGCTCTTTCTCGGCCTTGATCTTCTCTTTGAGCATCTGGAGCTTCCGGTTCACGTTCTTCTTGTCGCGGAGCTCGTCACGCAGCGCTTCGTGGTTGTCGCTACTGCTGCTCTCTTGGAGCTTTGCGAGGAACGGCATGCGCGGTGCGCCAGGGAGACCGTACGATAGTGCAAAGTCGTCGAGCGGCAGCGCTGATGCGTCAAAGACTGCGCGGTTCGGCTGCAGCGCAACCGAGCGGACGTACGACATGAACGCCTTCTGGCCCAAGGCTTTGACCTCTTTGTCTGCTGCGACGACGGACGTGACCTTCTGGCGACAGCTCTGGGTCTTTGCAGGGTTCACTTTGATCTCTTTGATCGGGATCTTTGCTTCTTCAAACGCCTTTGTCATGCCGTCGACTTCGGATGGCAAGAGCGCAAGCAGCGCTTTGCCCTGCTTGTTGTACCGCGCCGTGCGACCGACGCGATGGATGTAGCTCGCAGTGTCTTCTGGACAGTCGAGCTGCACGACCCAGTCGACTTGCGGAAAGTCCAAGCCACGCGCAGCAATGTCCGTGGCAAAGAGCACCGCGGCTGGCTTGTTGAGGAACTCGTAGTAGATCTCCACGCGCTTCCCTTGCTTGTACTTGCCATGGAGCGCCAAGAGCGGCAGTCCTGGCTGGAGCTTACAGAAGACTTGGTGCACGAACCGCACTTGGCGACACGTCGAGAGGAAGACGATCGTCTTGGCTTTCAAGTGCGACTTGATGAACGACAGCAGCACGTCGAGCTTCTTCTCCAAGCCGCACACGACGTAGCTCTGCGCGAGCCCGCTTGGCGTCGCTTGCGCCGACTTTTCGTGCACCGCGACGTACTCGGGCTCTTGGAGACTCAGCTTCGCGAGGTCTTTCACCGACTTGGTCTGCGTCGCAGAGAAGAGCATGGTCTGGCGCGTCGGCGGCAAGTACGAGACGATCGACGCAAGCTGCTTCTGGAAGCCCATGTCGAGGATCCGGTCAGCTTCATCGAGCACGAGGAGCTGCAAGTTGGACGGATCAAAGTTCGGTGTCTGCTCCATGTGCTGAAGGAGCCGACCGGGCGTGCACACGAGGATGTTCATGCGAATGAGTCGGTACTGCTCTTCTTTGAAGTTCTTCCCGCCGATCACGAGACCTGCTGAGAACGAGTGCATCTTCCCAACTGTGCGCAGGACTTCGAAGATCTGGAGCGCGAGCTCACGCGTCGGTGAGATCACAAGCGCACCGAGTCCGTCTTCGACGTCCCAGCGCGCGCGGTAGAGCTTCTCGAGGATCGGAATGAGGAACGCGAGCGTCTTACCGGAGCCGGTCTTGGCTGCAGCGAGGATGTCGCGACTGCATTGGTACAAACACAAGCAAGCGCGTGTGTTAGCAAGTGTGTGAGAGCGAGCTCATGCGCAGTATGTGGATGTGGACGTACCCAGCCAGTGCGTGTGGAATTGCGCCAGTCTGAATGAGCGTCGGCTTGGAGAACTTGCCGCGTTGGAGACCGCGCTTCGTTGCGTCGGAGAGCGGGAAGAACTCGAAGTTTGCAGCTTCTTCGAGCTGCGAGCCGCGCGCAGGCGTCTGCTCTTTGATGCGCTGCTCGAGGCGCTCGATCTCGAGCCGTTCGCGCTCGGCGTGCTTGAGCTTGCGCTCTTGCTGCACGGCGTCTGGCGCAGATGTCGGTGCTGCCGTTGCTGCCATGGCGTCTGCAGATGTGTATATGTGTACGTGCGCAGCGTCGAGACGAGCGAGAGAGCTTCTCGAATGCTGCGTGGATGGACAGACACTGATCGACGCTGTCGTCACTTCACCGCCAATGCTCGAGTGAGTCTGCTGTTCCAAACGACGCCACATACACCAATCGACATTTCACTTGATTTCACTATGCGAATCAAACTTGCCTTGAAAACATCAGCCTGTTGGAACTCGTGTGGCTGTGTGGCTGTCATACGCAACTAAGTACGACGAGTCCAGCAAGAGCAAACCGAGCAACGCAAGCACATTCATTGCAAGCAAGCGCATGCACAATGGACGTATGTGGCTGGTGCGGCGACGCGCCATGGACGTTCAGCTGCGCAACGTGCGACCCGAGACGCACCAAGTACGTCTGTGATACGTGTGCAAAGCGGTGGCACGCGCGCGGTGCGAGTCGCGCTCACGTCCTTCGGAACCGCGCAGGCGAAGCAAAAGAGTTCCAAGTGTGGCTCCATCACGCACTTGTGCAAGCAGCCGCAGCAGCAGAGAAAGCTGCAGCAGCAAATGGTGACGACACCAAGTCTACCGCAGCAGCAGACAGTAGCGCAAGCGCTGTAGACAGCAGCAGCAGCACTGTCGACAATGGGAGTGCACAAGGAGATGCAGCAGCAGCGTCTCAACTGGTGAATGGTGATCCAGCGCGACCGCTCTCTGCGTCGTCATCAGAGACCACAGATGCCCAGCAAGTGCAGCAGACAACAGAACAACAGGAGATCATTACGCTCTCGTCTGGCGAAGACACAGACGAGTTTGCACTGCTGTCAAGCGACGAAGCAAGTGCGAGCGCGAGCGTCAAAGACAGCAGATCTGCGACTGGAGCTGATGGCACAGAAGCGGATCCGCCAGCCAGCGAGTCGACCGACGAAGAAAAGCTCATGCCACTGAACGAACTGCTCGCACTGCTGCCAAGTGACGCACCGCACCTCGTCGACACACTGTCCGAGTACATCCACGCTGCCATCCGGTTCCAAGACGCAATCACGTGTGCGCGCTACATCAAGTGCACAGACCCCGTGTGTCAACGCACAGTTGAGATCTTTCGCCACAATGCGCAGAACGAGCCGCCGTGCGACGTCGAGTGTCGTCTTGGACTCGAGATGCACGAGCACATGCGCGCGTGCTCAGCCCCTGGCTGTCCATTCTGCATTCGAGGTGCGTCACACAAGCAAACAAACAACTTGTTGGTTTGTTTGCTTGTATGTTTGCTTGTCTGCTGATAAGTCGACTCACACTTGTGCTTTGGGCATTTGTTGCATGGTATTGCTATGCATAACACAGTGAGGCTGCGGAAAGCGCTGAACACGATCCGTGCGATCGAGTCGCTCGTTGCGCGACAGAAGCGCATGATGAAGCAGCTCGTGCAGCTCCATCGCGACGGCGCAGGCGATGATGTGAAAGCCAAGTTCAACTTTTGTCGCACGCAAGTGCGCGACTACGAGCGCAAGCGACTGCAGCTGATTGAAGACGTCGAAGCAATGAACTCGATCGTGCTCGACATGCGCTTGCCGATCTTCAACTTCCCCAAGCCGTCGTGGCACATTGACGCCGCACCGCTCATCAAGGTGCGCTCTTGTGTTCGTGTTGCACTGTTATTCGCGCGTCATTGTTGTCAATTGCACCAACAGCAAGTGACTGAAGGACTGCTGTTGTCTGTTGCCATCTGCTTGTCGCTGGCAATAGACTGAACAAGTGCAGACACCTCCGCCAACAACAACGACTGAGGTCAGCGAGCAACATGGGCAAGTGACTGCGCAAGCTGCTGCAGTATCTATAGCAGCAGCAACTTCAGCAACAGTAACACCTGCAGCATCGTCACCCAAGACGTCACTCTCGGTTGACAACGGTACAGTTGCATGAACAATGACTCAGCTTCTATGAGGAGCGTGTACAGCAGAGCTACCACTGATGCACACACGTTCTTGCTGCTGCCATGTTGAGCAGATCCACTAGCAGAGAGTGCAGCTGCTGACAGCACGGAGCTGGAGCCACCAGAGCTTGGGAGCGACTACATCCGCTCGCTCCTTGACCGCAAGCGCGCAGACCCACGCATCCAGCAGGCGTTTGACGAGTCCATGACGCTCGCGTTTGCAGTCGTCGAAGCGTCGTTCTGCGCACCAGCGAAAGCGCAGCGATGCGTGCTCAACTGCCAGCGCATCCTCGACCACTTGCAGCACCACCTTGACCTCAGCGTCTGCTCCGAGACAATGTGCACGACGATCGAGTTTCATTTTTTGCACCTCTCGCTCTGCAACGAAGCTGGCGAGTCGAATGACTGCGAGTACTGCTTGCGAGGTACGTCTACCTGCCTGTCTGGTACAGCTATAGTTCCAGCCACTTGGTTGTGAGACTAATCCATTTGTCGATGTCTTGTGTCTTGGTTGCCTCACCAGTGAAAGAGCGCGAGTACATGCGCGCACTCGATATCATGGAGAGCGACCAGCGCGAAGCCGAAGCGAAAGCGCAAGCAGTGCTCGAAGAAATGGAGATGTCGCTCGCAAACGACACGCGCGAAGAGCACGAGACGACCGTGTCGATCCTCGGCGACGAGCTCGAGCAGACGAAAGAGTACATCCAAGACATGGCTGCGAAGCTCACTGCGACGCGCAATTCACTGAAAGACGTCCGAACACAGCTCCAGCGCTTTCGATCGCAGATTGAGTCGTGGAGCGCCATGCAGCCGCTGCCACTACACTTTACGAAGCTCCCGAAGAAGAACGACGCGAAGCGACGCAAGTCGTGAGTAATTCGATGCTGAGCTAGTTGTCATCGATACACTGACGTGTCGAAGCTAGTCGTTGGTCTGAAGTGAAGGAACTTTGATGGTGAACACGCTCTGTCATGGTAACATGGTCACTGGGTGCGTTGCTTGTGTTGCAGCTAAGCACGTCGCTTGTGTCGCTCAAGGAGTAGCCGAGCGTGAGGATCAAGTACTCCGCAGCGAGCAGCGCGATCGCTGTCTACCGCTTCCTCCTGCTCTACGCCGTCTTCCTCTTTGGCTTTAGCGGCGCGTTCTACATCCTCTTGCGCGGCAGCGCTGGGTACGAGAACTTCACCAACAGCTTCCTCACGGTCTTCTTCATGCTCTACGGCCAGCTCACGTTCGTTTCCTGCTGCCATGTCCATGGCGTCGGTCGTGCAGCCTTCGCTGCGGTTCGTATGAAGCCACTGCACGACGTCGAGGTGGCCAAACAGCGCCGCGGTCATGAGCAAACAGCGCGGCGACACGTCGATGAACGAGTAGATCGTCGCCATCACGAGGTCGATCGCACCATCGTGCTGCTCGCACACAGCGCGCACTGCTGGCGATAGCGCGAGGTCGCGATGTGGACGTGTCATGGATGTCGAGTGACTGAGCAAGCGCAGACACAGAC
>JAASFL010000200.1:0-29039 GCA_023333735.1 Globisporangium takayamanum
GAGCTCCCGCCTGGACGCCGACGTTGCCCAGCGACCGACGGTCGCCGCCGCGAGCGTGGCGAGCTCAGATCGAACGCACGGGATCGACATCCCGCCTCTCCTCACTGGCATTGCTGCTTGTTCTCTTGGTGTCCATGCGCGCGGAGAGAGAGAGGGTGTTCCCAACTGCGAAGACTCCTCGAGCTCATACACTTAGGGTAGCTGTCGAGTGTGATCTTGTGGCAAACACGCACGAGACCTTGTTTGTGAACTGAGCCAAGCGAACGACTGCGATGCGACAAACGTGGCGTACTTGGGTCCTGAGGACGTGTGTGTACATACACAGTCACAACATTGGCACAGACGCTAACAGTGTTCACATTGTGCGATCTACGTTTCGCTAGTCTCTCTCTCACCCACCCACATTACATTGAGCGTCGAGTGTGCTGTTCAGTTTGATCGGTCTTGTTCAACGACGCCCGAGAGAGTGACTGTGGCGTCTCGACGATCCCTTGCATTCCATCATGGCTCGCATTGCATCATGGAGTGAGCCTCACTCAGTGAGTCGATGCTCGTAAACGCACTGCGCTCGCTTGCTGCGCGATCGATCGACTGATCGCTGGGTGTGTTACTATTTACTATACGCTTTGCCACTGCTTCTGGTCTTGCTTGTCTTCGCACCGACAGCTCGACTTGTCATTCTCTTTCACTCATGTGCACGTGCGCTCTCGCACGCTCTCTGTCTCGGTGTCGCTACTACGCACCGAGACGCCGCACTTGCTCGACGCCTGGCAGCGCCTCGATCGCAGCGACAATCCCATCGTAGCTGTGCTCGCTCCTGCTCCTGCCATCGCCACTGTCGTGAGCACTGCTGCGTGCCGATGGAGCGTCGAGCACAAATTCCAGAATCTGCACACCATCCTGCAGCTGGAGGCCGCACTTCTTGATCTCTACGCGGTCGTTCCCCACGCGCGCGATGACGTCGCAGATCTCTTTGAGCAAGTTGTGGTTCGGCAGTCGCCGCTCGCCGCACGCTGGACCGCTCTCGCTCCCGCACGGCTCGGTCTTTGCCTCGACGTGGAACGAGAACGCCGACGACGCGTCGTGGTGCGCTGCCATCAGATCGAAGCTCGGCATGGCCATGTCACCAAACGCCCGGGACGCATGCAGCGGCGACCGCATCACTGACATGGCTTGCTGCGACAGACTCAGCTCATACAGCTCCTGGCCCCACTTCACGACGGCGTCCGCAGACGGTCGAGCAGCCGGGTCGTGGCTCAGCAGCTTCGCGATCATCGCCATGAGCTCGGGCGACTGCTTGTTCCAGCGAAACTCGGGTGGGAACGTGTTCTCGCGCGCGTTGCGCAGCGCAATGTACCGCTCCATCGTCGTCGTGAAGCGCTCGTGGCACAGCTCGAACAGGATCATGCCGAGCGAGTACACGTCCGTCTTGGCGTTGTACTTCTTCCCCGCCACTTGTTCCGGACTCGCGTACAAGTACGTCCCGACGCCTGCAGTCACTTCGTTCTCCGACACGTTCGACATCGAGACGGACCAGACCGACGACGAGTAGATGTGGTGACCGCTTGCGAGGTTCGCGGTCGCTGACGCCGACACGGCTGCCGTGAGCTGGTGGTGGTGATGCTCGTCGACAGCCGCCGCCGACGCAGGGCCGTTCAGGTTCACGTTCGCCGCGTAGCGAGAGAGCCCAAAGTCGCCGAGCTTGATTGAGTCGCCGTCCGTGTCAGCGACAAAGATGTTCGCGGGCTTCAGGTCGCGATGGATCAGTCCGCACGAGTGCACATGCGCGAGCGCACTCGCGATCTGGACGAAGATCTTGAGCAGCTTCGGCAGCTGCATCGAGCGATTCGGCAGCGCCAAGTAGTCGCCGAGGTTCCGCCCGGCGCAATACTGCATCTGGATGTACAGCCAGTGGTCGCACTTGTCGATCGACAAGTCGTTCTCGTCCGTGGTCGACTGCTTCCCACGCGCATTTGGGGCAACGACGTCTCGGCGATGTCGCCTCCGCTGCACGTTGCTCTGGACCAGGTCTTCCTCGCGCCACGCCTGCTCGTCGCTCGCTGCGCCAGTCGACGACGAGTCGCGCTCCCACTCAAAGCCACCGTCGTCGTCGTCGTCGTCGAGTCCGCCGTCGTCGCTGTAGAAGCGCATCTGGCTGCGCTGGTTCTCGGAGAACTCCATCTCCGAGATCGGTGCGAGCAAGTTGCTCATCGAGTAGTTCCTGCCTGGCGCGCCACCAGTGACGCTCGAGTCAGCCGCGTCCGACGGCGCGCCGAACAGACCTGTCACCGAGTCCTCGACCTTCTCGAGCCACGCTTGGTAGTACCGCACGATGTTCGGGTGGTCGAGCAGCGCGAGAATCTTGACTTCGCGCAGAAACTTTTGCAGCGTCTTCGACGTCTGGTTCTTCAGGTGCAGCCCCACGCGCTTGATCGCGTACTTGCGGCCGTCGAGGCGGTTCTCTGCGAGGATGACTTGCCCAAATCCGCCCTTCCCGATCGCCGAGATCTCTTCGAACTCGTTCGCAAAGCGGCTCTGGCACACGAATGGGAACAGCACTTCGGCTTCGTTCGTGTGCGACGAGTCGGACGACGACGCGTTCGAGTCCTTGCGCACGGGCATCAGCGTTCCGCTCTCGCTCTTGCTACTACTGGACGAGACGCTGCTCGGTGCGCTCGACTGGACGCTCGCGTCGAACGCACTGCTAGTACTGTCGTCGCCATCCTCGCTGCTCGACTCGTAGCTGCCCGTGTCCGAGCTCCACGACGACTGCTCCGACTTGTCGGACGACTCGACCGACACGTCACCGCTGCTCGCGTCATTCACACTCGTCGCTTCGGCTTCCACGACCTTTGTCTCGCTGTCGCTTGTGTCGCTTGTGTCGTTGTCACCAGTTGAGCCAGTTGAGCTGTCGAGCTCCACGATTGACGCACCCACGCGTTCCTCCTCCATGTACACAACGTCGTCCGAGATGCTTGAAGTGTCTGCATCAAAGCTCGATGTGAGCGCCAGTACGCGCGTGCTCGACGCCGTGTGCGCCAACGACACACCACGTGACCGGACAACGAGCGCGGACGACTCCGTCGCAGCATCTGCATGAGCATCAGCGCTCGCATCGTACTCGAGCTCAAGCAGCGTGGTCTTCGACACCGAGTACGTGGATCCCGTCAACGCGGACGCCGCTTTGATCGCCGCGACTTGAGCGAACCGCTTCATCATCTCGGCTTCGGTTGCAGGGTCAATGTCCACCTCGACGCCAGATGCGCTGCGACTCGACTGCTCGCCGTTCTCGAGGAGCGGAAGACCGTGCGCGTCTTCGAGCGCAGCCATCAGCATCGGGCGGCCGATCACACTCGAGATCGTGATGTTCTCTTCGCCCGGTCGCTCGATCGTGAGCTGGTGGATGTGCGTCATGAAGAACTGGTTCCCGTCCATGCTCTTGATCGCGTTGTGCGCGATCGAGGCCGAGAGCCCCTTCACGTAGCACCCCCACGCGATGAGCAGACAGCCGACTGTGACGCCGACCATCATCGCGCCGACGTGGTAGTACGTAATGAACACGCCTCGCTTGCCGTCGTTCTCGATCGGCTCCCAGAACACGCGACGCTTGCGGCCGCGCGGCAGGTGCTCGGGAAACAGCTCGTCGATGTGGCGGTCGTCAAACGACGACGACGGAGCAGTCGACGACACGTCGCTGCCGCTCAAGTTGCTCCCATCGTCGCTACTCGACTCCAAGTAGTAGTTCTCACCCAGCAAGCGCAAGCGGAACTGCGACTCCATCGAGACCCAGTCCCGCGACACGACGCGCGCGACGTGCTTTGAGCGCGCGCTCTTGTTGTCGAGTGCCTGCTGCTGCTGCTGGCGATCGTCCGGCTTTGTCTTCGCAGGCAGCTGGTGTCGCGCAGCCACACTCGCGTCTGCACTCGACGCTTTCTCACTCGACGTCTCAGCGCCGAGAGCGAGGTCTCTCCGCTTCACAGCTGCGCGCGACGACGGACCGTCGACGCTCCACTGGAAAAACGTCGCGCCGCGCATCGCAGAGACGCCGTATACTGCGAGCACGTCAAAGTGCGGGATCTCGACCTCCCACAGCTGCTTGTTCGTCCACGGGTCGTACGCTGCGATAGTCGAGCCTTCGTCGTCGTCGGACGCGTCTGGGTCTTTCGGCAGCACGAGGATCTCGGGCGAAAAGTACGCACCTCGCGCCGAGTCCTCTTCGCCCTTGGAGCAGCGCGGCTGCTCAGCGAACTGGAGAAAGTACTCAGCGATCTTGAAACAGCGTGTCGACGACGCGTTCCGCGCGTGCACAGCGCGGGTCGTGAACTCGGCACGGCCAAACAGCACGGTCGCAGACAACACTGCGGGCGACGACGACGACGCCGTGGAGACGGGGTAGTACGGTTGGATGAGTCCGTTCGCGGCGTCGAGCCCAAAGATCTCGGTCGTCTTCTCGCCAAAGAGGATGATGTCCGACAGGTTCTCGCCGTCTGGACCGGTGTCCTCGAGGCGCACGGGGCCGTTCGCGTTGATGATGTCGAGCATCGTCATCTCAAGCTCCTGGATCTTCGCCTTCGAGAGGTGGTAGAGGCGTCCGTCGTACGACGGCACCAGTTCAGCGAGCATCGTAACGCTCGCAGCGGCCACTGCGCTGCTCTGTCCGCGCTTCTCAATGACCGAGCGCTCGTCTGCAGACTCGGTCGGATCATCGGCTGATGGAGTTGTGGTCGAGTGTCGGGGGTTCGTCTGCAGGTCAGCGTCGCGCCTGTGGTGGCGCTGCTGCTGACTTGCGGACGAAGCGCGGCAGGTGGACGAGTCGACCATCGGACCCCCAGAGTCGAACGTCCAGAGCGTGTCGCCGGTCCACGCGTTGATCGCGTAGACTCTGCCGTCGAGTCCGCCGGTGACGATCACGTCCTGGAACTTGTTTGCCGCACTGCGCTTGAGTCCGCTGGTCGCCAATCCGAACGGCGCTGGACTCGACTGCGTCTGCACGACGCGCTGGGCTGTGGACGACGCACTCTCGTCTGGAGCGACAGTGACAACACCGCTGGATGTACATGCAACTGCTGCAAGACCTGCGACGACTACAAGAGCAGCTCTCGCCACGCGCGCGGCGCTCCACGTCGCTCGCCTGGAAGAAAACCGTGCGCCATGCTGCTCCATCGCCAGGAACACACAGAGCAACTTGACTCACGCACACGACAGCGGCACGAGCGTCTGTGTCGGTCGCGACGACAGTTGTGGCACGACCGATGCCACTCGCTTCAATCGATAGGGACGCGAACTCGCACCACACGCGCGCACAACGACCCGCAACGCAGCGGGACGCGCGCGATGGTCGGTCACGACGCCAGTCAGACGCCAGTCAGACAGACAGACGGATAGAGATCGAGAGCCACCTGGACGCGCGAGGACGGAGGTGTGTCAGGCGCTAGTGGTCTCGACTGCAAGGAGGTGCTCGTGCTCGCTCTCCTCGTCCACACGCTCTCTCGCGTTACGCTCGGTTGCTCTCGGCTACTCCTGCTCCTGCTCCTGCTCTTCTTGTTTGCTTGCTTGACGCGTTCGCAGTCAAAATTCTTCTTGCTGAGGCTGTTCAGTGCAAAGAATAGTGACAGAATAGTGATAAAATCGAGGGACGCTAGATGCCAAACCCATATAGTGAATAAACCGAGTGACTGCTGTTGCGAAGCAGAAGCCAATTTAGAGCGGGTCAAAGCAAAGCAACAACTTCAAGCGATGGACTGAGCAAGCGCATGCAGCTGGCTGCTGCAGTCGTGGTGGTTGCTGCTCACACGTTGCCTTCGCTCTTGCTCTTACTCCTGCTCTTGCTCTTGCTCTTGCTCGTCTACATCTCGGCGAGCTCGCCAAAGTAAATGCTCTTGTCGCTGCTGCACGAGCCGACAATGGGCTCAGTCGGGTGGAACGCCACTTCGTTCACGCTCCCCGTGTGGCCCGGCAAGTGGTACCGCAGCGCGCCCGTGTCGGCGTCCCAGATGTACACGTACCGGTCCGCCGAGCCGCTCGCAACGAACCGCATGTCGGCCGACCAGCTGCTGCGTATTAACGTGCGCTCAAAGCCGTGCTTCGCGCCCACGAACGTCTGCTGCAGGCGCGCGCCGGGCGCGAACGGCCGCACGTCCCACTTGCGCGCGGTCGCGTCCATAGCGTTCGAGAGCAGAAAGTTGCCGTCGGGACTCAGACTCACGCTCGTGACAATGTCCGCGTGGCCCTGGAGCACGGTGCTCACGGCGTCTTTGCGCAGGTCCCACATCTGACAAAAGAGCAGCAGAGCAGCAGACGTCCTGTGAGTTCGCATCCAGCGGCATGAGGTCCATCCAGTCACAACAATCCGTACTTTGATGTCGCCGTCGAGTCCGCCCGTGATGATCTGGCTGTTGTCGCCACTGAAGCACACGGCTGTGACCTGGTACGTGTTCTCGAAGGTCTTGACTGCGCGCTTGTAGCGCACGTCCCAGAGCTTCGCAGTCCCGTCGTCACTGCCGCTCACCACGAGCGTCGGCCCTTTCGTCACGGGGCAGCAGCTGTTCACGATGCCCTTGTGCCCTGCGAACTTCTTCACGCGGCGTCCAGTCTGAAGGAGGCACGTGCGTACGTGAGCATAAGCGTCAGTGGCTCATTATCAGTTGCCAGACTGATTGTATAGCAGACACACACGCGCGTGAACGCACCTGCGCGTCCCACACGCCGACCGTCTTGTCGGCCGACGCAGAGACGACCTGCGCGCTGTCGTACGTCCACTGGACCTCGAGCACGGCGTTCTTGTGGCCGCTCAGCACATTGTAGTTGCGGCACTCGCCATAGACGTCCCACAGCACTGCATCGCAACAACAGGAACAGGAGCAGTCGTAAGCAACGAATCAGTCTGTTAGTCCCGGATGACGCCTTCGCGCCAGACGCGCATGCATGAACATGCGCACGCCATCCCAGCAACAGCAGCGCAGTGCACACGATGACGCACAGATCGATCGGTCAAACGATGACGACGCAGCGTGCTGGCCGGACGGATCAAACTTGAGCGAGTACACGGCGGCGCTGTGGCCAGTGAGAAGCATCGTTGGCGCTGCGAGGCCAGAGGTGCGGTCGCTCAGCTTCTTCACGGCCACGACCTGCTGATCGACTGGCACGATGTCCTGCACGCGCGAGCGCTTTGTGAGCTGTCCATCATTCGCGACCTGGATCGCGTTGCTCTCACTGCTGTCGTCGTCGCTCAGCCGGCGCTTTCCAGACGTCGCCGGCATGGTCCTGTTCTGGTTGTTGGTTTTCGGTCGAGGGGGTTGGATATGAAAAATCGCAACTAGATAGAAAGCAGTTGACTACATCACAGTATACTTTGTATAGAATCATTTTGCTCCTGCTTCAAGCTTCGAACACAGCCGAGATGATAGTCGCGAAAATGGCGCGAAGATCTTCGTCGAGCGCAAGCTGAAGAGACGCGTCTTGTCATTGACACGCGTGAGAGGACATACATACCAACGATGACGACAGGCATTTCAATGCACACAGCGGCATGAGCAGCTCGATTCGACGTGCTCGCTGGCGCTGCCTTGCGCTCACAGCACTCCTCTGGGCAGTCGGCATCATCACTGCTGCTCCTGGATGGAGACAAGCAGACGCCGCGAGCGTCACATCCTTCTCGTGGACAAACAGCACAGCGCACGCAACGACAGACTTGCGGTTCGAGATCGACACGGCTGCCGCAGCCGTGTCTCCAGACGCAGTCTTCCAGTTCGAACTGAGCGAGCTCTTCGGTGTTCCTGTCAGCGCTGCGCTCGATACTGCGCTTCTTGCGACGACGATCAACGGCACGTTTGATGTATCGCTTGCAAACCACGCGATCACACTCACGCGGAACAGCGACGGCTCGGCGCTACCGGAGGACACCACGCTCGCGTTCATGCTGACTGGACTCGAGACGCCCGTGCGCGCGGGCGCAGTGCCTCTCGGCACGCTCGTGCTCTCGAACGCGACGCATCCGTCGATCTTTGAGCTGGCGCTGCCGACGATGCTCGTCACGCCAGGGCGGATCTGGCACGCGCGCGCAGCGTTTTCGTCGCTCCTGAGTGGCCGAATGACGTCGCTGGTGATCGAGATGGCGCCAGCGAACGCGATCCCAGCTGACGGCTCGATCCGCATCTCATTGCCAGCCATGTACGGCTCCCAGTCGGCTGCAGCACTCGAGAGCGTGTCGGGACTGGACGGCGACGTATCGCTCAGCGCGTCGCAGACCCAGTTGCGGGTGATTCGAGCGCCTGGATCCGGCACTGCGACGTCGGAAGCGCAAGCGATTAGCGTCCGCCTCACTGGCATCGCCCATCCGCTCCTTGAAGCGCCAATCGGAAACGCCATTCGCGTCGATACGCTCGACGGACTGGACCGACTGATCGACCAAGTGTACATCGACATGTCGGACGTCATGCTCGAGAAAGCTCATGTCGTGCTGAGTACGCGGCGTCTACTAGTGACGGAAGGCTCTGCTGTGGCGAGCGCATACACGCTGCAGCTGAGCGCACCGCCAGTCGCCGACCACGTGACTGTGCTAGTGTCCCAGGACGCAGGATCGAGCTCAGCGGTGTCCATTTCGCCTGATCGCGTGGTTTCGCGTCGTCGAACTGGTCGACGCCAGCTGCGATCGCTGTCACGGTGCGCAATGACGACGTGGCGCGCGGTGACCAGCGTGTGGAGACCACCGCAGTGCTGACGCATGCGATAGCTGAAGCATTCACGACCGAGCGGACGTTCGCTGCAGTCGACTCGGTGCAGCTTGTGCTGGAAGACGATGACCTGCCGCTGATCCAAGTCTCTTCGCGCTTTGCAGCAGTGGTCGAGGGTCTCCGGAACGCCACGTACGACATTGTGCTGATGTCGGAGCCATGCGCTGCCGTTCGCATTGATTTGGCACCCGACGATGCGTTCGTGATGACGATCCCGCGCTTTGTCGAGTTCTCCCCGAGCGCATGGAGCACGCCGCAGCGCGTCACACTCGTCGGGAACGCGCCACCGACCACGAGCGCTGACACGATGCGCCAGAGCCGACGGACTCGTGTGCGGCACGCTGCCGCGTCGGCGGACCCGAACTTCAATGCTTTGCGCCTTGACGCTGTCGTGCCGCAGAGCGACCTGCTCGTCTACTACGAGCCACTTGAGCTGGAACAGTGCGTCGAGCCGTGTCGCCCTGGCTGGTTCGCATTCGGCAACACGTCGAGCGGCGAGTCGCTGTGTCTAGCGTGTCCTCTCGGTTTCTTCTGCTCTGGCGGCTGCGCGAACCCAGTGCCGTGTCGAGCTGGGACGTTCTCGAACGCGTCAGACGCTGCAAGCGCACTTGCCTGCCACAACTGTCCGCTCGGGTCGTACACCAACCAAGCGGGCATGGCCAAGTGTCTCACATGTCCATCTGGCGCGTCGTGCAGCGCGCCTGACCGTGCGTTCGAGCCGTGTCCTGTCGGCACGTGGTCTCCTGAGAACGACTCACAGTGCCACGAGTGCCCCGCTGGCTCGTACAACAACCAGACGCTCCAAGGACGCTGCTTCGAGTGTCCTGCAGGTCACTACTGCCCCAAAGGGTCCAGCACGCCACAACGCTGTGCCTCTGGGACAGTGTCAGCGGATGGCGGAGCGACTGCGTGCGGTCCGTGTCCCGCAGGCTACGACTGCGCAACGTCTCCCGGACGACCGATGCGATGCGCAGATGGATCGTACTCGCTCCTCGGCAACGCATCCTGCTCGCCATGTCCACGCGGCTACGCCTGTCCGCAGTCGGATCAGCCTCCGCGCGCGTGTTTGCTTGGCACAACCAGTGCAATAGCGTCTGTTAGCTGCACGCCATGTCCAGCCGGCTCTGCGTGTGCAAATGCGTCGGCGGACCCAGTGCCGTGTGCACTTGGGACGTACTCGAGTTCGTCCAGCTCGACAATGTGCAGAGCATGTCCCGCCGGTCACAGCTGTGTCGATCCGTCGCTCTCTTCGTCCGCGTGTTCACCAGGAACGTACAGTCTGGAGGTGCGTGTGCACTATCAGTGCTGAGTTGTGGATCCGTTGAGGCACTAGCGTACTCATAAGAACGTGTCTTGCGCGCTGCAGGGTGACTATCTGTGCCACGCGTGTCCTGCTGGGAAGTATTGCTCTGACCAGAGCGAAGTGCCCAAGTCGTATGCCTTCGGGTCGTACTCGCTCGGGAGTGCGGCATCGTGTACGCCATGTCCGTTTGGCAGCAACTGCACGAGCTCAGAGCAAGTCCCTGCAACGTGTCCAGATGGGCAGTACTCGATCGAGGCGACTGCCCCTTGTGCGCAATGCCCTGCTGGGTACTACTGCCCATCGCCATCGGCAGCGCCACGGCCGTGTCCTCCGAGCACGTTCAGGTACGTGGTGTTTTGCCACTCGGTCGAGCACTCACTCATCACACAGCTTTCTCACACGAACGCTTCTGGAAACGCAGTCTTGGCGGCGCGTCGCAGTGCACGGCGTGTCCGTACGGATTCACGTGCGCGTCAACACGCGAAGCGCCAGTGCCGTGCGAGCTCGGACAAGTGAACAGCGCGAACCACACTGCGTGCATCTTGTGCCCGAAAGGGTACGACTGCTCGCCGCTGCGAGGCTTCACAGCGCTCTGCGACGCCGGCACGTACAGTCTTGCAGGCGACATCACCTGTCGAACGTGTCCGCCAGGCTACCAATGTCCAACGACGACGGACGCGCCAGTTCGATGCAGCGCCGGTACGTTCTCGGTCGGTGGCGCGTCGCAGTGTGCGAGCTGTCCTGGCGGATACAAGTGTCCGCAGCTCGACGGCAGCATGAATGCGCCGTGCCCAGTCGGGTCGTTCGCGCCAGGGTCTGCGCTGTCGTGCACACTGTGTCCTGCTGGATCGGCATGCTCACGTCCAGCACTCGACGCACCAGTGCCGTGTCTCGCTGGGTCGTACAGCACCGGTGGCGCTGCAACGTGCACACCATGTCCGCCAGGCTACGCGTGTCCAGACACGACGTCGAATTATCGACTCCAGTGTCCAGCAGGGAGCTACTCGACTGGAGGCGACGCAACGTGCACACCATGTCCTGCAGGCTACCAGTGTCTCTTGACGAACAGCTCGAGTGTCCAGCCTTGTTCGCCAGGGTGGTACTCTCCAGCTGGATCAGCAGCGTGCATCCGATGTCCCCGAGGCTACTTTTGCGATACAGTCGGCGAAATGCCGAAGAACTGCTCCGTTGGGTCCTACAGCCTCAATGGCTCGTCCAGTTGCATTGCGTGCGACCCTGGGTACGAGTGTCCGCGCTCGGATCAGCTGCCGCAGCCGTGTCCAGTCGGCTACTTTAGCGAAGGCGGCGTGGCGAACTGCAAGCCGTGCAGACCAGGCTACAAGTGCGGTCTTGCGCCCACGAGCCCGACGCCCCCGCAAGACGAGTGCCCGATGGGCGGCTACTGCAACCCGACCACGACGTTCTTTCTCTGTCCAGCTGGCACGTTTGGCAACGTCACTGGCGGCGAGGTACGCGATCCATAGCAAACTTGTCTTGCATTGCCACGCGTGTGTCCTCACATCGCTCTCTCTCTCTGTGGTGGACCAGAGCGTCGATCACGCATGTGCGCCGTGTCCAGAAGGCTTCTACTGTGAAATGGGAAGCACGCCACTGACCAAGCAAGTGTGTCCGCCGGGGTACGTTTGTCCCGAAGCCACGAAGCGCGCGAGCCAGTATTCGTGTCCGAGTGGAACGTTTAGCCAGCTGTCGGGTCGAAAGAGCCTCGACGCTTGCCAAGTCTGTCCAGCGGGGTCGTACTGCGAGCAAGGATGTGACGACCCGCAGCCATGTCCGCTCGGATACTTTTGCCTCGACGGCACGAAACGCGCTGACCAGTTCCCGTGTCCAGCTGGCACGTTCAGCGGGCCACAGACCGGTCTCACGCTCGCTTCGCAGTGCGAGCAGTGCGAGATCGGGAGCTACTGCCCAGAAGCCAGCAGCACGCCGACCAAGTGTCCAGCTGGCACGTACAACCCGAGTGTCGGATCGGCAGGCGCGCACGAGTGCTTGGACTGTCCTCCTGGATGGGCATGCCCTCGGGTCGGACAGAGTACGTTAACAGATCGCTGTGCAACCGGACATTACTGTCCAAGCGGGACAGTCTTGGCGACAGCGAAGCCGTGTCCGGCCGGGACGTACACGGAGAGCGTCATGCTCATCCGCGCAGAAGACTGCACGATCTGCCCACTTCGCCACGCATGTCCACAAGGCACTGGCGGCGAGACACAGACGATGCTGGACTGCGGCGCCGGCTTCTTCTGTCCGAACGGAACGGCGTACGCGAAGCAGTTCCCATGTCCGCCAGGCACGTGGAGCTCCAGTACGGCGCTGGCAGATGCCTCCGAGTGCAGCGTGTGTCCGAAAGGCAAGTACTGCAGTGGCGGGAAGTCGTTCATCGATGGGAACTGCAGTCCAGGGTACTACTGTCCGCTCGGGACAGCCTCTGCGACGCAGTATCCGTGTCCGATCGGCACGTACACGGCCAAGACGTGGTTGTTTGAGCCGAGTCAGTGCGATGACTGCCCGCCAGGGTACTACTGTCCAGCAGGGTCCGTGGAGCCAATCGCGTGCAAGCCTGGGAGCTACACGTCGCGCAACAACACGGAGCGTGTGGGACCCGGAGCCGCTTGGCCGCTGTGCACGACCTGTCCTGCTGGCTACTATTGCGTCGAAGCGTCAGTTGCGCCCGAGCCGTGCGGCAAGGGCAAGTTCTCCGCTGCTGGGAGCAAAGCGTGCTCGGCGTGCGAAGCCGGGTACTTTTGCAACAGCGCGACCACGAGCTACGCCAACATGCGCTCCGACATCGTGAGCTGGGCGTCGCCGAGTGCGCTCTACGGAAAGTGCTACAACGGGACGTGGTGCCCTCCTGGCTCAGACAGCGAGCCTGCACTGGAGATCGACGCGTGTCCGCGAGGGTACTACTGTCCGACAGCGACGCCGCAGCCGATGATCTGTCCGGCAGGACGTACAGCAACTTCACGGGTCTCGATGCGCTAGACGACTGCGTCCCGACGCCTGCTGGGTACTTCAGCTTGGAAGGCGTGCTGGAGCCAACAGGCGAGTGCGCACCAGGCTTCTATTGCCCTCTCCGATCGAGCTCGCGGACGCAAGTGCCGTGTCCTGCACGATACTACTTGAATCGCACGCGCGGGCAATCGGAAGACGACTGCGCACTGTGCGTGGCCGGGTCGTACTGTCCAAGAGGATCGGCGTATCCCGTTCCGTGTCCGCCAGGGTCGTACTGTCAAACCGGCGTCGCGGTGCCCGAGCCGTGTCCGATCGGGACGTACGCGAATGCGTCTGGGCTGCGGCAAGTGGAGGATTGCATCCTTTGCTCGCCTGGGATGTACTGCGACGCGACTGGATTGACAGCTCCGCGAGGACCGTGCGACCTAGGGTACTACTGTACGCTTGGCGCGTACACGTCGGCGCCAATGAACTTTGAGTCGACGATCTTTGGCGTGAGCAATCGGCATACAGGCGCACAGTGTCCGCAAGGCGCGTACTGTCCGCTCGGGTCGGCGCTGCCCACGCACTGCCCTCCCGGGACGTTCAATAACTTCACTGGCTTGGAGACCGAGAGCCAGTGCGTGCCGTGTCCAGCAGGGAAGTACTGCGAGACGCCCGGTCTGTTCCTCCCGACTGGCGACTGTTTTGCAGGCTACTACTGCACAGGCGGCGCGAGCGTCCCGACGCAGTATCCAGTGCTGCCTGGGTACTACTCGCTGACTGGCGCGACGTCGGCGACGCCGTGTCCGCTCGGGCAGTTCAACTTGCACTCGATGCAGCAGCAGTGTGTCGACTGTCCTGCAGGTTTCTACTGCGGCGCGCCAGCAACAGTGCAGCCAGTGATCTGTCCGACAGGCAACTACTGTCCCAAGAGCACAGCGCTGCCAGTAAAGTGCCCTCCCGGCACGTTCTCTGGCGTTGAAGGACTCGTCGCAGAGATCCAGTGCGAAGCCTGTCCAGCCGGTGCGTACTGTGACTCGTACGGTCTCTCGGCGCCAAGCGGCAACTGCTTTGAAGGGTTCGTCTGTACGCGGAGCTCACCTGTGGTGAATCCAGTGAACCAGACGTTCGGGTTCATCTGTCCAGCTGGACACTACTGTCCAGAGGGCTCTGGTGCTGCGCTGCAGTGTCCAAACGGGACTTTTCGAGCATCCGCTGGCGGCACGAGCGTCAACTCGTGTGCGTCGTGTCTAGGTGGACGCTACTGCGGCGGCACTGCGCTGACTGCACCAAGTGGAAAGTGTAGCGAGGGCTACTTCTGCGTCTCGTGTGCGTCGTCTGCATCGCCAACGGATGCTGCAACAGGTGATGTCTGTCCTGCCGGCTTCTACTGCGAAGAAGGCACGATCAATCCAGTGCGATGCGCAGCGGGGACATTCACACGTGATCCTGGACAGTCCACGTGTGCGACGTGTCCTGGAGGGTACTTCTGCGACGGAGTCAGCACGAGTCGGCTGTTTGACTGCCCGATCGGATCGTACTGCCCTCGTGGCACAGGCGCCACTCCTCCACCTTGTCCGATTGGTACATTTGGCACTCGACTGAACGCGCAGAACGCATCCGAGTGTCTTGCTTGCACGCCCGGGTCGTACTGCGAGAGCACGGGTCTCGTCGCGCCGTCTGGCGCCTGCTCGCCGGGGTTCTACTGCCCTGCCGCGTCCGAGAACAAGTTTGGGAAGAACGCGACGACAGTCTCGCGACCGTGTCCTGCTGGCATGTACTGCCCCGAGCGCACGTACATTCCAACACCGTGTCCGCCAGGCACGTACTCGAACGCAACGGGTCTAGCTGGCGCGAGCGAGTGCACGTTTTGTGACGAAGGGAGCTACTACGCAGAGGCAGGACTGACCAAGCCGAACGGACTCTGCGCTGCGGGATTCTTCTGCAAACGCAACAGCACGGTCGCGAACCCGACCACGGGCGTTGCAATGAGCATCAGCCTCAACATGTCATTTGGTGGCGATGTGTGTCCGCTCGGGCACTACTGCACTGTCGGTGCTGTCTCGCTACGTCTGTGCCCAGAGGGGACGTTTGCCGACGAGAGTGGCGCTGCAGTGTGCAAAGCGTGTGTGCCAGGGCACTACTGCCCACTCGGCACCGTGAGCTACGCGTCGAATCGGTGTCCACGAGGGTACTACTGTCCTGAAGGAACGAAGCGAGGCGAGGAGTATCCGTGTCCACCAGGATCGTTTGGCAACGCCACTGGACTGCAGAACCGGACGCAGTGTATCCCAGCGCCAGGCGGCATGTTTGTCGACGAGTACGCTGCGACTGAGCCCACTGGCGTGTGCAAGAGCGGGTTCTACTGCTCGGGCGGCGCAGTGTCGAGCACACCGTCGCTTGGCGACACGGGCGGTCCGTGCCTCCCTGGCACAAACTGTCCAGAAGGCTCGGCGGTGCCAATCGTGTGCGATGCAGGATCGTACTGCGCCTCGACCAACACGGACAAGGCGCTTCCGTGCGACGAAGGCTTCTACTGCGTGCAAGGGTCGTACACGGCGCACCCGACTGGCCAAAAGAACTCGCTCGGGCCGATCGGCGACGTCTATTCAGTTGGTCACTACTGCCCGCAAGGCACAAGCAATCCCATTCCGTGTCCGCCAGGCACGTTCTCGAGCAACACGCAGAACACGCACGAGCGAGACTGCTTTCCGTGTCCGCCAGGGTTCGTCTGCAGTCTGTCTGGGATCGTCGCGCCATTCGAGAAGTGTCCACCTGGCTACATGTGCACTGGAGGCGAGCGCGAAGCGACGCAATTGTGTCCGAAAGGGTCTGCGTGTCCAGAAGGCTCGTCGCAGCCGCAGATCTGCGCTGCTGGATCGTACAGCGACGCAGCAGGGCTCGCGCAGTGCAAGAAGTGCCCGGAGCGATCCTATTGCGAACAAGGATGTGTGCGTCCGCAAGAGTGTCCAGCAGGATACTTTTGTCCACTCCAGACGCCGTCGGCGACAGCGTTTCCATGTCCGCCAGGGACGTACAGCAATCGAACGAGCTTGGGCGGAGCGGCTGAGTGCTCGTTGTGTCCGTCTGGGAAGTTCTGCTCAGGCGAGCCTCCGCATGATGCACCGACAGGTCCATGTGCGCCTGGTCACTATTGCAGTGGCGGCGCAAACACATCGCAGCCGACTGATGGCGCGACAGGTGGCTACTGCGCGGGCGGCTTTGTGTGCTTTGGCGGCGCGTGGTTCGCGATGCCGATCGATAACACGACTGGACGAGCGTGCGATGCCGGGTACTACTGCCCAGTGGGATCGAGCAGCCAGATCCGGTGTCCGAAAGGAACGTACAACAGTCTCGAGCAGCAGCTGTCGTGCACGACTTGCCCAGCAGGGAGCTACTGCGACACGAACTCGACCGCTCCAGCGCCGTGTCCGAAGCGATACTACTGTCCAAAGGGCACGGTGAGACCGATTCTGTGTCCGAGCAGCACATTTGGGCACCGCGAAGGCTTGGAGACCGCTGAGCAGTGTGCGGCGTGCAGTACAGGCAAGTACTGCACAGGCGGCGTCGAGACAGCGTCGTGCACAGCAGGGTACTACTGCAAGATGTACAACGACGAACCGAACCCTTGGACGCCAGTGAATGCGTCAAGCGTCGACTATGGCGGTCCGTGCCCGATCGGCCACTACTGTCCCGAAGGCGTCTTGGATCCGTTTCCGTGCCCAAACTTCACGGCTCGTTTGGAGACGCACGGCACGAGTGTGGACGACTGCGGCGCGTGTCCAACTGGCATGACGTGCGAAGACGGAGCCGTGACGCTCACGTGTCCGCGAGGCAGCTACTGTGCACATGGCAAGAGTGCTGTGCCGTGCCCGGTTGGCACGTACAACCCATCTGAAGGGCGGCAAGCGCTCGAGGACTGTCTGCCGTGCAGCGCCGGGAAGCTGTGCAACCGAACCGGCGTGATCGATCCGAGCAACTACGATTGCCCACCTGGTCACTACTGTTTGCTCGCCGAGACGTCTCCCAAGCCGTGTCCAGTCGGAACGTTCCGCCGAAGTAGTGGCGGCAAAAGCGCAGGAGACTGCCAAGCGTGCGTTGGCGGGTCGTTTTGCACTCTTGGTGCGATTGAACCGACTGTGTGCGAGAGCAAGACGTACTGCGCCATTGGGTCTGGCGAGCCTGTACCGTGTCCAGGAGGGAGCTACTGTCCGTTCAACACGACGGTGCCGACCACGTGCCCACAAGGGTTCTTCTGTCCGATCTCGAGCGACCTCCCGATCGCCTGTAGCCGCGGGTTCTACTGCCCGACAGGCTCGAGCGCTCCGCTTCCATGTCCGCTCGGATTCATTGGACGCGAAACGCCACTCAGCGGTGCTTTCACGACGCTTCGCGACGCGTGTGAGAGCTGTCCGCCAGGAACGTATGGCGCCGATCCAAAGCGACTCCAGTGCGACGTGTGTCTCGACGGATTCGTGTGTCTCGGCGCGACGACGTCGAGTCGACCAATGGTGCGAGAGACTGAGAACGGATACGAGTGTCCAGCAGGGTTCTACTGTCCAGCAGGCAGCTTTCGCGAGCGAGCGTGTCCGAGCGGGACGTACCAGCCCGATCGAGGCGTGTCGAACGCGTCGCTCTGTCGCGAGTGTCCAGCAAACTCGTACTAGAATGCAGTCGGGCAGGCGAGCTGTCTGCCGTGCTCCAAGAGCGCGTACTCGTCGCCTGGCGCGACCAAGTGCACGTGTGTCGGGAGCCACCGCGCGTTCCAGATGACGGATGGCTACTGCATCTGCGAGCCTGGGTACGAGTTCTACGACCAGGACCTGATCCTCCGGAGCGACGAAGACGACGATGTGGACTGCCAGCCGATCGTATATGACCGATGCGGGGGCAACCAGATTCGGTCCGAGAGCGGCGCGTGCATCTCGACGCAGACGGTCTCGTGCGAGTCGAGCTGCAACAACGGCACAGGCACGTACGTGAGCAGCTTGGGGCTGTGCCAGTGCGATCAGCAGCCGGATCTGGACATTGTCTGTGACAAGAAGTGTCGCGAGAGCGCGATGCAGCTCCGAGTGAACAGCAGCACAGGCGCTTTGCAGCTCTACGACCCTCTTACCGGGACTGTCGAGGCGCTCGAGAACGCCGATGCGTCGCAGGGCATCGTTTCGAAAGTGGCGTGCACAAGTGATGACTGCCAGCTCCACGCACTCGCGATCGAGTCGTCGGGCTTCAGTGGCTCGTACGGCGTTCCAGCTTCGCTCGCAAGCGCGTCGTCCAGTGGAACTCGCCGTCGACTCGCAAGCGACGGCGAGCTCGCGATTCCAAACCCGATGCTGTGTCTGACTGTCGGGAGCGGTATCCTGTTTGATCTGTCGACGCCTGGATCGTACCCGATCTACCTCAAAGACTCGATGCTGAATACGAATCCGAGCTTTGACTACGGCGCGTTCCGCAGCCTCGCGACCAGAGTGAAGGCGAACACGAGCGCAGTGTCTGCGTTTGCGTTCACGTTTGCGGAAGCAGGGACGTACGTGTTTGGCAACTCGCTCAACGGTGCAGCAAAGACTGTGATTGCGATCATGAGCGACGGCACGTCGTGTCCGACTGACGGTCCGATCGTGCCGCTGAGCGAGAAGAACCTCATCTCGGTGAGTGCGAAGCGGCGCACGGACGACTTGATCCTCGCGCCGGACTGGGGGCTCATCGCTGGGCTCTTGGGCGGCCTCTTTGGCATGGTCGCGGCGATCATCACGGGACTGTACTACTTCCGCACCAAGAGCTGGACGAACTCGAGACTCGGGAAGAAGCTCACGGGCTATCGTGCACGGAGCAAGCAAGCTGACCTCTCTGCTGTGCACTCCAAGGGCTCGCTCGTAGCGACCAATGCAGCAGCAGCAGTACCACCAGGAGGAGCAGAGAGTGCAGCTGCGTTGCTCAAGTCGGCGCCGATTGTGCTGGATGAAGACGCGTTCGTGTCGCCAAGTGGAGCGAAACCAGCTCTCGACGGGTACGAAGCCGATCTCGGGCGATGGGACGACGAAGATCTGGACGTGCGCGAGCTCGTTGATCGCCTTCAGTTCCACCACGAGTCGGTCGCCAAGTGCTTTGAGGACCAGAAAGGAGACGTGATGAAGGTGACGAAGCAGCTCCAGACCGAAGCGGCCGAGCTGAAGCGGCTCTTTGTCAGCGCTTTGCTCTCTTCTCGGCCGTCGCTGTCGTCACGAACTGACTCAGTACTGGCAGAGCACGACATCTTGAACCCCGAAGTGACCACTGACGCGGTCGATCTCGCTCGCTCACCGACGCATGAACATGCGAAAGCACGGGACCAAAACCGCTTTCTACTCGAGAACCTCGAGCGAGAGCTCGTCGATCGACAGCGATACGAGAAACGGAAGTCGAGGGCAATGGGCGAAGTGAACGCGTTGCTCGGCGAAGTCGAGAGCTGGCGACGCGTACTACCAGACCTGGCAGCGGCGCTCGCTGACGACATGGCACTGAGCGCCGCTCCATCCGCTGACCAACCCGAAGCGACATCTGCGAGGCGTCCCGACTCGCGCTTGGACAACGTCCAGACGACACTGAGCGACTTGGCGTCGTTGCTGTGCGCGGACCCGCTGACTCGGACGTCGTCGTCGCTCGTGCAGATCGTCGATGGCGAGAAGGTGCGGCGCGAAATCGGAGCGTTTGTCCTGGATGAAGCGCAACGGCACTTGCATTCGCTGCAGCCTCTCGACGAGACTGGAGACAGCGCCGGTGCAAAGGACATGCTGCAGCTCCTTGACCTGCACGCAGCAGTCTCGAAAGCGCACAACTGCGCGGACGAGGTGGCACATGCTCAAGTGGCTGCGCTCCACAAGTTTGGCCTCGTCGTCCCAAAGGTGTCGCAGGCGCTGAGTGAGCTGGAGCAAGACTTGAAAGCCGAGCTCCTGAAGATCAAAGAAGAGCAGAACCCGTCGGAAGTGCGCGCGCTCAAGCTGCAGCTCGAGCGCAAGCTGAGCAACCTCCTCGCTGACCTCGCAAAAGGAGCTAGAAAGATCAGCGGGAGCGTGCAGCGTGAGACGAGCAAGCTACCCAAGTGCGAGCAGGCTTGCCGCACTGCCGAGGAGCCGTTTGTCGCTGCGTTAGAGACTGCGAAGACGCAGCAGAGCAGCGTGCGCGAGCGTGATCGGCTCGAAGCTGCCACTGCATCACGAGCGCTCCGTGAAGCAGAGTCGGCGCGGCAACACCAGCGCGCGCAAGACCAGAACGCACAGGAGAGCACGAGAGACAAGACGCTGTTCGAGATCAAAGACTTGCTCGTGGCACTCACGACCGAGCTGAGTGCGCGGCAGCAACTGGGCCGTGAGCCAGTCGCCACTGGCTTCGTGCCTGCCGCACTCTTGCCGCTCAATGACGCCAGTGTGAGTCGAGTCAGTAGCAGTGGCGATCCAGTCATCACAGCGAGTGGAGCGACGCACTCATCCATTCAAACGCACCTTGTAGCGCTCGAGCGCACGACCGCGTCCGCTGCGCAGGATCTCGCAGACGCGCAAGCCAAGATGCGTGCGCAGTATCGACACAAGCTCGAGACCGAGTTCCCGCACTTGCTGCCAGAGGAGCGAGAGCGGTTGCTAAGTGAGTTCGGGTCCGACTTGCTGCAGATGGCGTCGACTGCGAGCATCGATACGATGAAGAGCCAGGAGGACCTACGAGGGATGCTCACTGCGCAGAAGCTCGTTCAAGAGACGCAGCAGCACGCCGTGGAGGCAATGGCAGCGCAGCAGGCGACTGCGGTCATGCACGAGCGTCAAGAGCACGAAGCGGAGCTCGCGAATCAGTTCAAGCAGGAGGAGATGGCGATCGAGCAAGAGTACCTCGCAGAGCTCTCTCGCCTCGAGCAAGAGTTTGAGATGATGGAAGGCGACTTGGCAGAGCCTCCGGACTTTGAGAACGCGTCTGACGTCAATGACGAGGATGTCAGTGATGACGAGGACGATCTCAGTGATGATGATGATGACCTTGAAGATCCTGCTGAGGATGACAACGAGCAGCTTCGAGCTGTCACTTTGGCCAACGAGGCGTCTCAGCGCCAACACGACGACGCAATGACCGCGGTCCGCGAGTGCGAAGCCGAGTTGGTGAGAGTGCAACAAGAGCGTGAACACGCCTTGGCAGAGCTCGCGAACGCGTTGGCAATCGAGCGAAAGCGGCAGGAAGACAAGTTGGCCGAGCGTTTGGCCAAGCAACGAGCTTTGGCGCTCAGCAAAGCGCGCGCCGAGGGCTTAGACAGTCCTGACACTGTTGAGCAAGCACTTCAGCAAAGCGAGATGGCCGAGAAGACGCGACTGGAGAGCGGACTCAACAAGCAAGCAGCACGCGCAGTCAGTGAAGAGCGCGAGCCATTCGATGCTCGCGAAGCGGAGCTTCAGACAAAGCGCGAGCAACTGCTGCGAGTAGCTGCTGCTGCAAGAGCTGAAGGATCTACGCAAGTGGCAGCGCCAGCACACGGCACATTGTCAACGCTTCACGACGCCTTGACGAGTCGAGTGCGAGCAGATGATCTCAGCGATGGCGCCGTCCAAGCCAAACACAACAGGCTCCACACTGACCTTGCACGCAAACTTGAGCGCCGGCAGCTTGCAAACGCGCACTTCGACGTACCTACCACCTCTTCCAGCTCAAATCAACCTCATCTCACAGGTTTGATGAGCTCGATCCAAGGCGTGCACGACGCGCACAACCGCACGTGGAAGGAGCTCCAGACACGGCTGGACGAGGAGGCGCGGCTGCGCAAAGCCCAACTGGCAGACCGTCTGCAGCGCAGACGCGCGGAGCTGCAGAGCCGCGTCGCGACCGGAGAGGTGAGTCCGAGCGAGCAGGCGCGACAGGTCGAGGCGCTGGCGCGAGAAGAGGCGGAGCAGAGCGCGCGCATCGCAGCCGAGGCGGCAGACGACGCGGCGCAGCTCCGAGACGCCATGCAGCAGCGCTCGGAGCACTCGACGGAGGCGCTGGTGGCGGCGTTCGCCGACGGCACTGCCGAGATCGACCGCCTGGTGGACGAGTGCAGGCAGAAGCACGCACGTGACGAGCAGGCGCTGCGCGAGCAGTTGGCGCTCGAGCGGCAGCGGCAGCAGCAGAGTCTCCGTGAGCGTCTGGCGTCGCGCCGAGAGCGTCTTCGGAGCAGCATGGCGGCGTCTGGCGCGAGCGCCGAGGACGTGGCAAAGGCCGAGCGCGAGCTCGACAGCACCGACGCGCTCGAGCAGAGCGAACTGGACGCGAGCTTGCGTGCGAACGAGCAGCGCGCGTGGGACGAGCGTGAGCAGCTGCACGGCCGCGAAGTGCTGGCGCTAACGAGCGCACGGACACAGGACGCAACGCAGCGCGAGGCGGCCGCCAAGCGCGAGGAGCAGTCTGCGCTCGACGAGCTGGCGCGCGTGCGGCGGGAGCACGAGACGCACGCCGAGGCCCTGCGCGCCGCGATGGAGGCGGAGAAGCAGCGCAAGCGCCTCGAGCTGAGCGAGCGTCTGGAGAAGCGCCGTGCCGCGAGGCTGCAGGAAGTCAAGGCGCTCGGCGCGAGCGACGGAGAGGCGCTCGAGCGCGTCCAAGCCGAGGAGCAGCTGGAGCACCTCGCGCTCGAAGACGACCTGGCGAGCCGTGGCGCAGCGTCTTTGCTGAGCGAACTCAAGCAGCAGCGCGCAGTGGAGCAGGCGCTAGGGACCGTCTGGCCGCGCGCAGAGACAAGGCTGCGCCGGGCTCGGATGCCGTGTCGGCACTTGGACAAGGTGCAGGGACGCTGGTGCGCGGCGGCTCGACAGTGTCAGGGTCGGCGCGTGAGGGCGCTGGTTCGCCGTCTGATGTGGATGGAACGGATGTTGGCTTGATGGAAGGGGAGCTACAGAGAGTGAAAGAGGCGCATGAACGTGGCTGGCAATGTAGACTGGGTCAACTTGAACAGGAGGCTGCGATGAAGAAAGCGCGGTTGCTGGATCGCATGGCGAAGAAGCGTGCCGCGATGACGTCGGAGCGAGGCGTGGCATTTGGCTCGAGCACGGATGCCGGACTCGTCGCACTGGAGCAGGAAGAGACTGTGGCGCTCGGTGCAATCGAGTCGGAGCTCGAAGCTGAGAGAGCACGGTTGCAGAGCGAGATGGCAGCTGACGATCGCGCGCTTCAGGCGTCCGTCGACGCCGCTGCGAAAGCCAAGGCGGATGAGCTCGAGCGCTTGCTCGCCGAGTGCAAACGCGCTCACGAAGACGAGTCGACGGAGCTGAAGAAGAAGCAAGCGCTCGAGCGAGAGCAGCAGGAGCTCCGTTTGCAAACGCGTCTGGCAAAGCGGCGAGCGCAAAAGAGTGCGACGCAGAGCACTAGCGATGGCACTGACGGCAGTGACGACCTTGCGCTTCAAGAAGAGGAGCGTCGAGAGCGAGAGGCGTTGGAGCGCAAGAACGCCGCAGCGCTCGCTGCTCTGGAGGAGCGCCAGCGCGCCGAGATTGCTGCCGCCATGCTGCGCCTCGACGAAGACGCCGAGCGTAAACGCGCTGCTGCGCTTCGTCAGCAGCAGGACGCCGAGCAGCAGCTCGAGCGCTTGCAGCACGAGCACCGCGAGAGCTTGCAGTCGCTCAGTGATTCGCTCACAGCGCAGCGCACGCAGCAAGAGAGCAAGCTGCAGCAGCGACTGCTCAGTCGTCGCGCAAAGAAAGAGGAAGAGCTCGCGCAGCGCCAAGCGAGTGCGCGCGAAGTCCAGCAAGCTCTTGAAGAACTGGATCGAGAAGACGCGGCGCAGGCGCTGCAGTTCGACCAGGCGTGGGAAGGTGAGATCGCACGCAAGCTCAAGGACGAGGCGATGCAGCAGAGCGTGCGCGAGCAAGAGATTGCGCGAGTGGCGAACCAAGCGGCGCTCGATGCAGCAGCGGCAGAGGCTGCGCGAAGAGCACTCGAGGCTGCGAGTCGAGCCGAGATGGATCGGATCGCAACCGAGTTCCGCTCGGACGCGACAGCAGCACTGGCGCAGGAGTCGGCCGAAGCCGAGAGCCAACGGAAGCGTCTGCACGATCGCCTCGCGGAGAAGAAGCAGAAGCGCGCGGCCCAGAAGCTCAAGCGCGGTCCGTCGTTTGCTCAAAAGAGCACGCGGCAGCTCGCGAGTGCGGACGCCACGAACGACGGCGCTCAAGAGGACGTAGCTCGCGCCAAGCGCGAGCAAGAGGTGCAAGTGCTCGCACAACAGGCAGAAGCCGCAGCGCGCAAGAAGCAGGTCGACGCCCAGGAGCTGCAGATGCAAGCGGAGAAAGAGCTCGTGCGGCTGAAAGAAGAGCACGAGAACGAGCTCAAGAGCCTGAACGCGTCGCTGTTGGCGGACCAGCGGCGCCAGGAGCAGAAGCTCCAGGAGCGGATCGCCCAGCGGCGTGAGCGCAAGCAGAAAGACGCCGCCTCAAGCACGAGCGAGCACGAGAAAGCGCGTCTCGCGGCGCAGCTTGAAGAGGAGGAGCGGACCGAGAAGCTCGCGCTTGAAGCTGAACTAGCAGCGACTGCAATGCGCACGCTCCATGACGAGCGCGAGCGGCAGCAGCGAAAAGAGGCGGAGCTCGCGGCTCGGATCGAACACGCGGCCATCGAGGCGGCTGCTGCCGACGCAGCACGCAAAGCCGTCGAAGCGGCGCGTGAGGTCGAGATCGCGCGGCTGTCGCGCGAGTTTGACGAGAAGAGCCGCGAGCTGCGGCAGAGCAACCAAGCGGACTTGGCGGCGCAGAGGCAGAAGCTCGAGGCGCGCATCGCTGCGAAGCGGCAGAAGAAGCTGCTGGAGCTCGAGGCAAAGAGAGAGCTCGAGATCCAGAAGCTCAAGCAAAAACAAGCGGACGCGCTCGATGCGATTCAGGACGAGAGCGCAAAGGTGGTGAGTGCGCTCGAGGCGTTTGCAGCTGAGAGTGGCGACGACGAAGCGCTGCCGCCGTCCGATGCAGACGCTGCTGATGCAAGTGCTGCAGCCGCACTCGTGGAGAGTACGATGCTGCATCCTGTAGAGACTGCAGTGCCGCCTCCAGTTAACGAAGTCCAGGTGCCTGAAGCGGCATCACCTATCTCACCAATGCACCAGCAAGCCAAGGACGTGGCAGCGGTCGAGCAGCTCTTTGCGCAAGGTCTGCTCCCGCAGCAGCTGTCGCTAATGGCTGGCATCGAGCTGGTCGTGAGTCAGCGCCACCAGCTCGAGACTGCTGCGCTGCTAGCTAAGGAGTACGAAGCGCGCGTAGCTGCGGCGCGCGACACTATGGGAGCGCTCATGCAGCGCAAGGCATCGGCCAAGGCGCGCGCTCTGAGCGACGCAAGCGCGCCACCAAAGGAGCGAGAAGCGCGACTCGTGGACATTGACCGCGCCTTTGATGCCCAGATCCGCGCGCTCGAGCACGAGCTGCAGACTGACGCGGAGCAAACGCAGAGTGCGCACACAGCAGCGCTCAAGCGCGCGCAGCTCGTGCAGATCGAGTTTCTTCTCAACCACTTTGCGCCGCACTACGTAGTCGCACGTGCTCGCTTCGAGGCGCATCACGCGAGTACGAGCGTATTGAATGCGCCAACAGACAGACTGCGACCAACAGCAGCAGGCGCAGCATCATCATGAGCGCTGCTTCAGTCGAGCGCCGAGTCGGAAGACACCGATCTCGTGAACGAGCTGCGCGCGCGATTGCACGTGGAGAAGCAGGAGCGCTTGACCGAGCTCTCAAGTGCGAAAGACGCCGCGTTGGCTCAGTCTGCCGACCAGCTCGTGCGCGATCTCGCAGCACTCGCAACGCGCTTCCAGGAGCTCGTGGCGAGCGAAGTCGCTCAAGTCGAGCAGACGTTCCGCGATCGATTCGAGCAGCTGCCCACGTCTCGTAGCAGTGCCGACGAAGTCCAGCGACGCACGTTCTGCGCCGAGAAGGACGCGCAAGTCGCGCGTCTCGTGCTCATGCTGCGCGGTCGCCAAGCCACGCAAGCCGAGCGTCTGCAGCATCTTGCGACGAAGCGGCGCGCGATGATCGAAGACGAGTTTGCAAAGAAAGCGCACGTCGTGACGGCCACGATGCTCCGGCGCGTCGTGGAAGAGAAGGAGACGCTTGCGCAGAAGCAAAAGATGCTACGCGACGGCGTATTGGCGCAGCAAGAGCGCCAAAGTGGCGACGTTCGTGCGTCAGGTGCTTTCGCGCCGACACGTGAAGTGGAAGAGCGTCTCGAGCGCATCGAAGCGATGCTGCAGAGCAAGCTGGCGCTCACATCTGCGTCTCACACGACGGTCGATAATCTTCCGTTAGCCACTTCTACCGATGCGTCACCAGCGCTTGCGTCGTACCAGACTGCGATCAGGGACGCGATTGCGCGCGGATGCCACCACGAGCAGCACCTGCTGCCAGTCTGTCGAGACGCAAATGCCAGTCAGCTGACGCCACAGACACTGCCAGTGGATGCAATGAGTACGAGCATGCAGACGCGTCTGGCGTTTGCTCAGCTCGTGCTGGAGCTCGCGACGCCGCTTGAAGCAACAGCAGCATCCAAAGCGCTACTTGAAGTCGTCGTAGTGCGGTCGCTCGCAGCCGGCAGAAACGCGCAAGAGAAAGCGTCGTTGCCGCTTGCGCACGTCGACGCTGCGACGCGGACGCTGTTCCTGCACGCCGCGTGTCTGACAGAGCTGACGACTGGGCAGCTCGCGGTGCTGGCGCTCCACGCACTGGCGCACGCGCACACGCAGCGAAGCGACGTGTTGGACCCTGTGTTCCTCGCTAAGCTGTACGAGCTCCTGGTGCAGTGCTACCAGAACCTCTTCCGCTCACAGCACGCGCAGCAGCCACCGACAATAGAGCAAGCTCTCGGCAGCTCGGATCGTACAGCGTCGCTGCCAGTGCAGTCACCACGACCACTGCAGCAGCTCCAGCACCAGCAAACGCCGCGGCCGAACCAGTGGCAGTCGCGTCTGCACGAGATGGAGTCGTTCTTGACGAGCCTCGAACATCCGAGCCTCGCGCTGTCGCTGAGCTCAAGTGGCGCGAGTCTCCACGCAACAACTGCCAGCGCTGCGCTCGAGCGAAGTGCATCGAGCAGAGCGCTGTCACAGAGCTCGAGCCACGCGCTGGAGCTGTTTGTGCTCCAGGAGCGCAAGCAGCTCCTGCAGGAGAAGCTCGACGCTGCAGAGAAGCTCTACACACAAGTACTGCGGCAGTACCAGGAGCAGAAGGAGTCGCTCGAGTACCTCCAAGAGATGCTCGCAGAGGAGCAAGAGCAAGAGCGCGAACAAGGCGATCGTAGCGCTTCGACGATGACGATGACGACGACGCACGAGGTCGCAGCACTCGAAGCTACGTTGGCGCTCACACGCAAGGAGCGCGACGAGCTCTTTGCGCAGTGCCAGGCGCTCCGAGACGACTTGCGTCGCCAGTAGTGACCAATGCGTGAGGCAATGCGTGAGGCCAGGTGCGCGTGAAGAGACGTCTGACGTATGCAACAATTGTGCGACAGATGGCCACTGTGACTTGATGTTTGTATGTTTTCGAGTCTTTTGCGTGCGACTTTTTTGTCAGCAGTAGAAGCAAACTTCAAGCGGAATCCAGTCTGCCCTCTTATTACTGGCATCAAAAGAATTTATACTGGCGGATCTTTGTGATTGACAATCCGCATATTGCTAGACAAATATGCCTGTGTGAACCGATACCCTTGAAAATTTAGTTGCACTCAAAGCCACTACTCAAAGGTAGTATTGAAATTCAGAACAGGCGCTTGTTTTTTCACTACCAGTTCCGCAAACGCCAATTTGCACGTGGTCGACCGAGCGTCTCGACCGCAAGCGCGAAGAACCAAGCAGGACGACGTGCACATACGCGCGCGTACGCTCACACACTCAAGCACATTCGCTCGCGCGCTGGACGTCACTGCGCTGCAAACATCGACGCACTATACAACATATCTACAATCGGAAGCATCGCTCCGACCTGCTGCGCCATGTACGAGATCGACGGGTACCTCGTGAAGCGCGGGCAGCGCGTGAAGAGCTGGAAGCGGCGGTACTTTACGTTCCGCGACGGCGTGCTCACGTACAAGAAGGACCACCGCGCGAGCACGAAGATCATCAAGCGCGACGAGGTCACGAACGTGCTGTACTGGGGCGGCGTGAAGCACGGCTTCTGCGTCCACCTCAGCTCCGGCCGCGAGCTCTTCCTCTCGGCGTCCACAGAAGAGGAGGCCACGGTCTGGTACAACGTCTTTGACGAGTTCGTGCGGCGGCAAGCGATGAACCGCGAGTTCATGCGCCTCATGTGCAAGCGCCATCTCGATCCAATCGTCGAGTCGCGATGGGAGTGCTGAGCGCGGCGACGTGTGTGCGCAAGCAAGTGAGCAAGTGAGTGAGCGACAGCGTGCTATCGAGTGCTGTCGAGTGCGTGGCCAGCAGCAACAAGAGCAACAAGATTATCACCAGCGAGTGCATGAACAAAGACACGACGCGCAATGTTGTCACAAGCGTCGGCAGTCTGCTGCGCGGTGTCACTGGCGCCGCTGCGCTTCGAGACGACTGGCTGGTGCTTCAGTATGTGCACAACGCACACACACACACATCGAGCGAGAGAGAACGAGAGAGAGATGAAGTATGGAGAGAGGTCTATTTATCACACACGACCTCTTGGTTGAGGGAGCGACATCATCATCCGTCTTCGCATGCATGTGCTGTCGTTCTGCAAACAGCGTCAATTGACATGCGAGTCCTTTGAGCATCGAGCATCGAGCTGCTCACTCACTCACTCACTCACTCACTCACTCACTCACTCACTCACTCACTCGCTCTCGTATCTGAGATCGATGCAGTCGCGTTCGTCCACATATGTGCGTCGTGTGTCCTCATGTGGTGGTTGGAATGCCGTTGGATTGACTGTTAGGATGAGTGTTGGTTGTGTCTAATCTTTTTGGCCAGGGAGAAATATTGTCTTGTCTCAAGGCGAGAGCGACTCAAGACGGTGCGTCCTATGTCTGTTGTAGGGAAACGCGCTAGTATCGTCGGATCAGCAGAATTGAGCGGCGCCGGGGCCGAAAAACGACCGAGGCGGGACTCGAACTCTCGC